>PKMM01024283.1:206539-225171 GCA_002933915.1 Eutrema heterophyllum
ATTAATTATTAATATGAGAAGGAGATATAGACGGAACAAAATTAATTTTAACAAGAAACATATTAACTTATGTTACTGAATTTTTGTTGTTTAACATATTTTGTTAATATGTTTCATGTTAATATATATATTTTTTTTTTATTTGTATTTTCATGTATAATAATTTTTATATCTTCACCATATAATATGTGTCGTCTTATCTCCGTTTCTATTAAAAATATTTGTATTTTCATGTATAATTATTTTTTATATCTTCACCATATAATTGATCTTCAATTTTTTGATCTTCAATAATAGTAAAAATTTATATATATGATCATAATGTAGAAAAAAACATGACATGAGCCTTAAGATTTTTTTTTAGAATTTTTGTTTTCAAACTTGGTATAAATAACAAATTAACATTGCGACATAAGTAACATATTTAATTAATAGGATTCTTCGTCATCTAGTTCTTCATCAAAAGACGAAAAATTACACCGAAATTGATCCGGTTGCGAGGTTGTTTGCAATATCAACATGTATATATAAGTTATACAGATCTGCCGAAATAGTCGTCTAATAGTCGCTAATTTAGCGACTATTAGGCGACTACTGTGTGATCTGCCAAAATAGTCGCCAAATAGTCGCTACTTTAGCGACTATTAGGCGACTACTGTGCGATCTGCCAAAATAGTCGCTAAATTAGCGACTATTAGGCGACTACTGTGCAATCTGCCGAAATAGTCGCATATTAGTCGCTAAATTAGTGACTATTAGGCGACTATTATTTTCCGTTTTGAAATGTAGTCGTAAATTAGTCGTAAAATAGCGACTACTTTGGCGACTATGTTCTTTGGTCGTAAAACAGCGACTCAATTACGACTAATTTTTATTAGTCGCCAAATAGTCGCTAAATAGTCGCTAATTAGTCGCAACTTTTAGCGACTAATTATTTAGTCGCCATCTGTAGTCGCCAAAACGCTGTTTTCTTGTAGTGATCGTCAGGATACCTGGTGTTGAAGTTCCCATTACTCGCAGTATCTAAGGCCATCTGATACCTCCAGTCAATCCCTCTGAAGAAGATACCCATCAACTGAACCTTAGTGAACCCATGATGTGGACAATCACTCTGATATGACCTGAATCGTATCCAAGCAGCCTTAAACGCCTCAGTCGCTCCTTGAGAAAATTGGGAGATCTTGTTCCTGAGCTCTTCGGATCTCGCATCATCATAGAAATTGTTCAGGAACGCGTTCTTAGTCTCCTCCCAAGTAGTCAGTGATCCAGGAGGCAACTGCTTTAGCCAGTAAGCTGCATCCCCACCAAGAGAATATGGGAAGAGCTTATAGAGGAGGTAATCGTTGGACACTCCATTGTACTTAATGCTAGTAACCAAGTCTTCAAACCTCTCGATGTGATCCATAGGGTGTTCATGAGGAAGACCATGAAAAGGGTGCTGAACCACAAGAGTGTAGTATGCAGGTTTCAACTCAAAGTCATTCCTCTGAAAGGTGGGAATACGAATCGCAGACCGATTGGCATAGAACTGATCGGGTCTGTTGTACTCTCCAAGCGTCCTAGCACGATTAACCACAACATTCCCATCATTCACCTCGTTGTTGCGCGCAACCCGCACAGTAATCTCATCAAAAACAACTGGAGGGACAATGACGTTTCCATCTCCATCAAGTCGTTGCCCTCTCTCATTGCACAAGTGACCCTCTAGGTCTCTCAAAGCTCCAGCATCATCAGGAATCAATACCACTAGATTGTTCATCTCTGCTGGCTTCTTTGCTTTCCTGAAAAACAAGAGTCAAAAGTACGTAAGTAACCAAAATTTAAAAAAAAACACGACGAGTATCGACCGACACTGGGTAGTATCGATCGATACCGACAAACTTAGTCGAAATTCTAAGCTAAAATCTAATGGTGAATTTTAGAGTCCCCGGCAACGGCGCCAAATTTTGATAAGCTCAAAATTAATACCCTAAAAGTACTAACAGCTGTAGTTGTAGTATATTAGGGGTCGAACCACATAGACTCAAGAAATCACTCAATAGACCAATTAGATTCGAATTACGCTAAGCGATTCAAGAAAACAGAAAGCAATAAACAAAATTAAAAGAGTTGTAATTCAATGGAGAGAATATAGGCCCGTGGTGTTTCTCAGGAAATCATAGAATGCATAATAAACAATTAATCAAGATTCAGGTTATGCACGGTTCTTGAACTCAAATCACTAAGCTATAATTAACCAACTTTCGTTGCGAGAATTATCTAAGTCTAAATCCTAGAATCCCAATTCTTTTTGCAAGTCCTAAAGATCTAAACCAGCTTTAAAGTTCAGGTTTGATATGTTCACAAAACAACTAAACCAAATCTCTTTGCGGATAGCTATTTTGCTCACCCTAAGTTCTGTCAGATTATCAATTGCACTGTCGTGCCTAATCGATTAACCTAAGATCTAAGTTCCAGATTCGTCAACCTAGAATTAGCTTTGAGAACAACCTATGGTGAAGAACTAATTCAGATTATGAATCCTAACTAATCAATTACCAGCACTAAATGAAATCTTTTATGAGAAAACCCTAAACCTAAAGTGGATCTACTCAGACATGATCAATGGAACAGAAATCATAGATGAATAGAATTGCATAGAAGAAATCAATAAGAAAACAAAGGGGTTCAGAATTGTCTCCCCAAAAACCCTGTAACAAATCTCTCTCAAAGTCTCCAGAATAAAATAAAGCTTAGCCTCTAAAAGTGGCTAAAAAACCTAATTATAATGGTAAAACAGGTTTTGGGGCTTCTTGTAATAATTAAAGATTTCTGGACCAAGGTGCAAACTCTCTAGACTTGTAAAAAGTCGCGTTTCCTGTTTTCCTACAGTCGGTATCGACCGACACCATTAGTGGTATCGATCGACACACTGCTTCTTCTACTCGCCAGACTGGACTGTCTTCACGAAAACTGGCATAACGTTTGATCGCACCGTTGGAATGGCCTCAAACCACTTCCAAATGAAAGCTAATCCATTGAGCTACCTCATATCAAAATTTGAGCTCAATCCATCGGTGGGAAGTTCTTCAACGAATGCCAAACTTCTGACGTCTCTGCATGATTCTGCATCTTCATATGCTCATTTTCACCCAAAACGGCTCCTTTCTCCCAAAGTCAGCTAAAACCTAAAAAGACTCAAAAAGACTCCAAAAATACTAGAATGACTCTATAAATAAGACATATATCATAGTTAAAAACGGGTAAAAACCATGATATATCAATAAGCTCGACAATGACTGACCCTAAAAACACCGCGACACTCGTTAGCGATGGATCCATACTTGGCGATCAAAACACCCAGAATAACGGGACCAACCCCGAAAATCGCGTCCCGCCCAACCGAAGCGACGATCCTCCACCACTGAATCAACCATGAACTACTACTGCCACTCCGGTTACAGTCGACACAACCGCTCTCATGCAGGCTATGGCAGCACAACTGGCCAAACTCGCCAAAAAGAACGACGAAAGATTAGATTCTTTGTTTGCAGCCCAGACAGAACTCCGAGACCAGCTCGGCCAGCTTAAACAAAATCAGATAACTCCCCAGCCCGAAAACCTGACAACCCCTCTTCACCGAAACCTCATCGATGAACTAAACCGAAACCAAAACCAGAGTGCATCAGCCCGACCTACCACACTAAGATCCACCGATAGCCAGAGGACGAACATCACCGACCAGGAATCTCTGGATCAAGAGTTTGAGAACGTCAAAGCTCAACTTCAAGATGAAATCCAAGTTTCATAAGGCCACCAGCTCGGCACCCGAGATCGATCGCGTGATCCAAGAGACTCACTAGACACCGTTCAAACATCGAATCATCAATACACCAGTTCGACATTTGGAAAAGATCAAGATCACATCGTACAACAGACATACCAACCCCCGCCATTTCATGACCTCGTTCGGCATCATGATGAACCGTTGCCGGTTCGACACCGAGGAGGAAAAAGATGCTGCCACATGCCAACTCTTCGTGGAAAATCTCAGTGGAATCGCACTCGACTGGTTCTCACAGCTAGAGGCAAATTCGGTCAATAACTATACCGAACTCTTAACCAAATCTCTCAAGCGTTTCACGATATTCATCAAGCAGAAAACTCGGAATGCCGACCTATGGGCCCTCAAACAAAAAAGTGACAAACCATTACGTGATTTCATGGACTGATTCAAAGCAATAGTATCGCACTACACCATCGATGACGAAGCGGCAATCGAAGCCCTCTACAAAGCCACCTGGTACAAGTCCGACTTTCACAAAGAGATCAAACGCAACGGGTCTAACACTCTGGAAGACATCTTACACAAATCACACATCTACATCCTCGAGGAAGAAGAGGCAGCCGCAAAAGACAAACAATACGCCCATCCTAAGCAGATCTCTCCTAGGGACAAGCCGAAAGAGAAGTTTCGCGAAACCCGAAATCACTACGAAAGACGACCTTGAACTCAACAAATCAGCGCCATTCAACCACCATAACCCTAGAATACATGGGTCTAGCATGAAGATCCAAAAGAGCCAGCAAATGACTCCGGACAGTTCTATCAATTTCACAACAGAGAGGGTCACAGCAACGAAGAATGCCGTCATCTCAAAGACTTCCTTATACTGAAATACAAAAGGGTGAGGTCCTGGTCGAAAGCGCGTTCCGGCCTGGTAACAGATTCCGCCGCAATGATAACAATGGGGGACGTCGCCGCGACAATAGCGAAAGGCCGAATACAACCAAAAGCCCCAAAAAAGCGAACGCCAATACCGATGCATGACAACAAAAATGAGATCGGGAGGATCAACCCGAGAATCAGAACATCCCGCAAGTTCAGAAACGAGTCATTATGATTATGGGAGCACTCGAATCATGCAACTATTCAGTTCGGGCAATCAAGGAATACAGTAGAGAAGCAATCGCCGCAAAACGGGAAAATCGAGCCACCTCAGGTGGGATACCGATAACCTTTTCTGAAGCCGATACAGAAGGACTACACATGCCGCACAATGATCCTTTGGTCGTCAACCTACTCATCGGAGACGTTGCCGTCCGGAGGATACTGGTCGATACCGACAGCTTAGTAAACGTGTTATTTAGAGAAACACTAAGGAATATGGATTTCCCGGACTCCCAAATCAAGCCGAACATCGAGCCACTCACCGGGTTCTTAGGAGAACAAACTATGACCGCATGAACAATCAAGCTACCCATCTATGTCGGCGGAATCATGAAGATGGCTAAATTTTTGTTCCTGGAAAAACCAGCAATCTATAACGTCATACTCGGGACACCGTGGATATATGCAATGAACGCTGTCGTCTCGACCTACCATCAGTGTATGAAATTCCCAACACCATCCGGAGTGTTTACCCTCAAAGGCGATCAAGTAATGTCTCGAACATGCTACGTCAACGAATGCAAATTAAGAACGGCATCCCGAACATGCGTCATCAACATAAGCAAAACTTCAACTGATCCACTAAGTCAGAATACTGATCCCGACCTGCCCAGACGGGAGACAATCGTTCAATTCAACATCGACGAGCTTAACTCCGAAAGATGCGTTGGAATAGGAGCCAAACTATATGAAGAAATCAAGAATGATCTAATCCGCTTCCTCAAAAGGAACGTCTCCACATTTGCTTTGTCGATCAAAGATATGCCCGGAATCAACCCAAAAATCACGAGTCACGAACTCAATATTGATCCGACCTTCAAACCAATAAAATAAAACGGCGCAAGCTCGGCCCAGAGAAAGCCCATGCCGACAATGACGAAGTCGAACGGTTACTCAGCGCAGGATCAATCACGGAGGTCAGGTATCCAGACTGGCTGGCTAATCCGGTGGTCGTGAAAAAGAAGAACGGAAAATGGAGAATTTGTGTTGACTTCACCGACCTCAATAAAACTTGCCCAAAAGGCAGCTTCCCACTTCCACATATCGACAGACTGGTCGAAGCCACGGCCGGAAACAAACTACTATCCTTCATGGACGCCTTTTCGGGCTACAACCAAATACTCATGCACCCAGACGATCGAGAGAAGACATCCTTCATCACTGACCGCGGCATCTATTGCTACAAAGTCATGCCTTTCGGTCTAAAAAATGTCGGAGCAACTTACCAAAGATTCGTGAATCGCATGTTCGCCAGCCAACTCGGTAAAACTATGGAAGTTTACATTGACCACATCGGCCATTTTAACACCTGCTTTGACATACTTAATGAGTACGGCATGAAGCTTAACCCCACCAAATGTACATTCAGAGTAACATCCGGAGAGTTCCTCGGCTATATCGTAGCTCAGAGAGGAATCGAGGCCAACCCCAAGCAGATCTCGGCAATCCTCGACCTTCCATCTCCAACAATGAAACGAGAAGTTCAGTGGCCGACTGGCCGTATCGCCGCACTTAACCGATTCATCTTTCGATCAACCGACAAGTGCCTACCCTTCTACCAACTGCTTCGTGGAGACAAACATCTGGAATGGGACGATAAATGCGAAGAAGCATTCAAGCGACTCAAGGAGTACCTGTCAAC
Source organism: Eutrema heterophyllum (assembly GCA_002933915.1). NCBI lineage: Eukaryota > Viridiplantae > Streptophyta > Magnoliopsida > Brassicales > Brassicaceae > Eutrema > Eutrema heterophyllum. The sequence continues at coordinate 213,112 of PKMM01024283.1, forward strand.
TCCCCCGATCTTGGCCAAACCTAAAGACGGTGAAACTCTTTACCTCTACATCGCGGTTTCCACCCCGGCAGTCAGCAGGGTCCTCGTTTGGGAAGGCCGAGGTGAACAGAAACCTATTTTCTATATCAGCAAGTCATTGCATGGAGCCGAGGCTCAATACCCCCACGCTCAAAAAACTCGCCCTCGCTGTTGTTACTGCAGCTCGGAAGCTCCATCCGTATTTCCAATCACATTCAATCACCGTCCTTACCGATCAACCACTGCGTACAATCTTACACGGTCCTAGCCAATCCGGCAGACTCGCCAAATGGGCAATCGAATTAAGCGAGTACGACATTGACTATAAGAACCGGACGAGTATCAAATCCCAGGTACTTGCCGACTTCCTCATTGAACTACCGCCAGAATTCATCAATACCGACACCCTAACCTCCGAGCAGTGGATCCTTCACATAGACGGCTCATCATCCCATCGCGGGTCGGGAGTAGGCATCCGCCTTCAATCACCAACTGGCGAAATCTTGGAACAATCATTCCGACTGGAGTTCAACGCATCAAACAATGAAGCAGAGTACGAAGCATTACTCGCCGGACTACGCTTGGCTAAGGCCATTGGAGCAACTCGAATACATGCAAACTACGATTCCCAGCTCGTCGCAAGCCAATACAAAGGAGAATACGATGCAAAGAACGAACGAATTGATGCATACATAAAGCTCGTAAAGGAACTCGCCACCGAATTCGAATCGTTCAACCTTACCAAAATCCCACGAGGAGAAAACGCCCCGGCCGACGCGCTCGCCGCCCTAACATCTAGCTCGGACCCTCACCTCAAGCGAACTATCCCGATCGAAAGCATTCCCAAACCAAGTATCGGGAAACCAAAAACCTGCAACGTTACTACGCGCAGACGTAATTATGAGGAGCATCCCGCAATCAATCCCAACTCGCAAAGGAGAAAACAAAATCCAAGTAGGGAACCCGAACTCGACGCCGACATCAAACTCAATATCGCGCAAAATCCAGATCTGCGGAATCAATCCGATGACGCCAACGAGGAAGCATTCGAAGGAATTCACGTCCCGATGGATATCGAAGCCGAAGAAGAAGATGAGCCCGAAGACTGGACCATCGAGATCAAAATGTACATCTATGAAGGAACGGTCCCGGCCGACAGATGGGCAACTCAGCGACTTAAAATGCGGGCTGCCCATTATATTGTTCTCGACGGCGAGCTATTCCAATGGAGCGCGTTGGGCGTCCTCTTGAAGTGCGTCAGTGGTAAAGACATTTACGAGGTCATGAGTATGGTACACGACGGCGACGGTGGAAATCACTCCGGAGGTCGCTCTTTGGCCTTGAAAATAAAGAAGGCAAGCTACTACTGGCCAACGATGTTAGCAGACTGCGAGAAATTCACCGCCAAGTGTGAAAAGTGCCAAAGACACGGCCTAATGATAAACCTCCCAACCGAGCTGCTCACCACATCGACAGCACCTTACCCCTTGATGCAATGGGCAATGGACATCATTGGCCGACTACGGCGTTCCACCAAACAAAAGCAGTTCATCCTTGTCATGACTGACTACTTCACCAAATGGGTCGAGGCCGAATCTTACGCTGAGATACATGATCTAGCTGTCAAGAAATTCGTTTGGAAATACATCATATGCCGACACGGAGTACCATACGAAATCGTCACAGACAATGGACCGCAATTCATTTCAACATTATTCGGCGAGTTCTGTGCTAAGTGGAAAATTCGACTAAGTTTTTCTACACCAAGATACCCACCAGGCAACGGCCAAGCCGAGGCAACCAACAAGACTGTTATCGATGGACTCAAGAAGAGATTTGATGCGAAAAAGGGACGATGGGGTGACAAACTCGACAGAGTCCTGTGGTCACATCGAACAACACCCCGACGATCTACCGGACAATCACCGTTTTTTTTTCTTATGAAATGGAAGCATTATGCCCCGCCGAGCTCAACATCCCTACCATTCGCCGAACGATGCTAACACAAAATCCCGGCCTAATGACAAGATGCTGCTTAATAACCTTGACATCCTCGAAGAACAACAGGGGCATGCACTACTCCGAATCCAGAATTATCAACACTTAGCAACACACTATTACAATAAGAAAGTACGAGGTCGACATTTCGAAGACAGTGACCTTGTCTTATGAAAAGTTTTCCAAGGAACCGAAGAGAAGAATGCAGGCAAACTCGGCAACCAACAAGACCGTTATTGATGGACTCAAGAAGAGATTGGATGCGAAAAAGGGACGATGGGCTGACGAACTCGACGGAGTCCTGTGGTCACACCGAACAACACCTCGGCGATCTACCAGACAATCACCGTTTTTTTGGCTTATGGAATGGAAGCATTATGCCCCGCCGAGCTCAACATCCCAACCATTCGCCGAACGATGCTGACACAAAATCCCGGCCTTAATGACGAGATGATGCTTAAAAACCTTGACATCCTCGAAGAACAACGCGGGCATGCACTACTCCGAATCCATAATTATCAACATTTACCAGCACGATATTACAACAAGAAAGTACGAGGTCGACATTTCGAAGACGGTGACCTTGTCTTACGAAAATTTTTCCAAGGAACCAAAGAGAAGATTGCAGGCAAACTCGGCACTAATTGGGAAGGACCTTACCAGATAATGCGAGTCGTCAAACTCGGCGTCTACGAACTCACGAAAATGGACGGAACCCCGATTCCCCGATCTTGGAATTCGATGAACCTCAAGCGATACTACTTTTAAAGTTCGGTTACTACATACAACGAAACTGATTGGGTCGGTTGCAAAGAAATTAATTCGCCGCTCAACCACCGGATTTTGTACTCTTTTCGGACCAATCTAATCTCTTGGTCTGCAAAAAAACTACCGACGGTGTCTAAATCCTCCACCAAAGCAGTATATAGAGCTCTCACAACAGTCTCTCAGGAACTTATGTGGCTCTCCTTCCTCCTATGTGACCTTGGAATCCCTCAGTCAAAGTCAACTCTACTACAATGCGACAACCTTTCCGCCTTATATCTTAGTGTAAATCCAGCTCTCCACAGAAGGTCAAAGCACTTCGACACGGATTACCACTATATCCGGGAACATGTTGCATTGGGACTTATCGAACAAGACACATTCCGGCACACCTCCAACTGGCCAACATTTTCACGAAACCATTACCGCAAAAAGCCTTTGTCGATCTTCGATTCAAACTCAGTGTTGCTGAGTCACCCACTCCGAGTTTGAGGGAGGATGTCAGTTACCCAAGTCCAACAGCCCAAGATAAGAACATGGGCCCAGTTGCAAAGCCTATCAAAGCTCATCGGAACAAGACAAATCTCTCCAACCTTCAATCCTCTGTACCCGCAAAAGATGTTACACTGAGGAAGAAGACGCTCCTTCTCCAAAATCGTTTTGATGCCCTTCAATTTGTATGTAGTGGCTAGGTATCTTTACATTTGTAATATGTAGATAAGGATGACCTAGGTTCTGGATTGTTCCATGAACTCTATAAAAACGATTGTAAGCTCATTTGTAAAGATATTGAAAAATAGAGTTTTCAAAATCATAAGTTCTATCTTTTCTCTTTTTCTCACACGGGTTTGATCAGTTTGATGCTAAGATTTTTTATTTATTTAAAAAAGCCGATGAGAAAGAAAAGAGAAGTACAAAGACACATGGATGGCTCGTGGTCTGGTGATCAGGTATAGAATCGATGGATGAGAACTACTGCCTTGCTGGTAATTGGAAGAGATTCTCAAGATGCCTTTGTCAAGCGGCTGACTCTTACTTGTGAAACTGATAAGCATCATAAGCGTAAACATTTCATGGGGTAGAATTCGAGGATATGTAACTGGTGATAAAAGGTGTATCGAGTTCGCTTTAGTTGTTATCGAAAAAAGGAGGCGTAAACTCATGTGATTAGGGATTCGAAGGCCATCTCAAGTTGCTATGGGAAGATGAAGACGACAGAAAAAGCAGTGTTGCAGAACGGAGTCACATCGAGGAACGCCGAGATGCTAGTCGGAGGTGCATCAGAGTCATGCTTTCTCATCGGTAAAATGGAGATATGGATTTATGATTCTGTGTGGGCCAATTTCTTCTCAAGTTCAAGTGAGAAATGGATGTCTAATAATAAATATATATTAAAAAAACAAGAAACTATGATCTTTGTGTCCATTGTTAAGATTTCTTTTAGGTTTTGAATTAAATGTACAAAAATTTGAAACCAAAAAATCGTTTTTCACATTGAGTGCATTGTTTACCTAAACAAATTAAAATAAAAACATCTACAAACTCAAATCGTATTCTTGTGTCAAACCAAAACATGAGGTTCTCCTCGTGTGTTTAGTATGAAGCTTCGTATCAAGCTAATCATGTTCCTCATATTTTTGTCGATAAATTTGGCTAGCCGAATTGGTGTAGACGGGACCTCTCCATATCTTCTACCATTTCTTTCTCTCCATATGCTGTGAACCGTAGACTCAAAGACATACCTCAAAATGAAACATGGTATGTGGTCTAGCGGAGATCCCAAGATTATTGTAGTGATGACATCCAAATTTGTGGTGTAGTTGCTTTTTATGACACCTCGCTTGAGCTTCTTCCAAATTTGAGCTGAAAATGGACAAGTGAAGAATAGATGGTTCCTTGACTCCACCAGAACTTGGCATAATATACAAGATGTATAGCTACGTTTGGGTTCCATCTCAACATGCGATCTCTGGTAGATTGATGTATTGCGTTTTTAACGCATTACAACCCATGTTTTCCTAACATTTTCTGTGTTTTATCGAGTCTTTTATTGTCTTTTTGAGTCATGTCAGGTAAAAAGGCGGTTTAGGGAGAAACTGGAGCAATATGGTCGAAAATGCATGGAACTGAGCAAAAGAGGGCAGCATAGATCGATGCAATCTTGAAATCGATCGATGCATTCTTTGCATCGATCGACACCACTTCAAACTCCAAATCGATCGATGTTATATTTGAAGTCGATCGATGCAATTCTCCAGAGACTTTGAAATCGATCGATGCCCTCCTTGCATCGATCGATGCACAATGACGAGAAGAAAAAGGAAAATTTTGGTTTTCCTAATTTTGGACCCGTTTTTCCTGGGATTTAGGAAAAATGTGTTTTAGGGTTATTTATTCTTTTTTCAGCCATTTTTTTAGACGACGCTTTTATTTTTATTCATCAAAGAACTTTTGGCTTTGCACTTGTAAGATTTTGAGGGAGACGAATCTCTAACTCACACCGGAGAAGATTTCTGAACCATGTTTTGAGGGAGACGAATCTCTAACTCACACCGGAGAAGATTTCTTATTATGCAATTCCTTTCATCTTTGTGTTGTTTCTCTGTTTCCATGTCTGAGTAATCTTTTTGTTAGGTTTAGGGTTTCCTGTGAATTTGCCCTGGACCTAGCGCTTTCCCTCTATCGAAATTACATCGTTTTAATTTGCATTCCTAGCTTTAGTGCATTCATAAACCCACAAACCATTGCATTCGTCTTAGCTTTACTTTCTTTCTGCATTCTCGTAGTGTTACATTTTGTCTCTGTGGATTCGATCCCTAGAATACTATTTTGATTGCTGTGCAGTAGAGTTTTAGGGTTAAACTCTGAAGTGTTTCAAGTTTTGGCGCCGTTGCCGGGGACCAAAAACGTTGCCTACGAGACTTGGACGAAAGTTCAGACTAAGAATTTATTTCTATCATTACTAACTAGTTTTATTTTTTCCCTATCTCGTGTGTTTCAGGTGTATGACCAGAAGCAAAGGTTCTGAAAATCTGCTTGAGGTGAACAACGAAGAGTTAGCACGGATAGAACGGAAAAACAACAGGAGAATTTTCCTTTGATCGAGCAGCGAGGTGGCTGAAATCTCTTGAACCTAGTTCTCTGACTTCTTGGGATGCAACTAGATCAGCTTTCTTGGATCAGTTCTACACCAAAACCAAGACAGCTTCACTCCGGATTAAGATCACCCAGTTTCAGCAGAACAGTGGGGAACTTTTTAATGAAGCTTGGGAAAGGTTCATAGAGTATCTCAAGGAATGTCCTCATCATGGCTACTCAGATAATCAAGTGTTGAACATTTTCTATGATGGAGTAGATTGGGATACCAAGAATTGTTTAAATGCAGGCAGTAATGGTAGACAAAGACAAAAGAGGAAGCGTATGAACTGATTGAGAATCTTTCTGCGAGCTCAAGTCATCGTAATCCAGAGTATGATAGATCAAGACGTGTCAACAGTGTTGAGATACAGAGGATGGATGAACTCTTCACAAAGGTTAATGGCATAGCTGCGCTCCTTAAAGGAAATCAAAAAGCTGTTAACTACTGTGAGGACACTGGAGAAGAAGGATTCTATCAGGAGGCTGCTGGGGAAGAACCAGAATGCGAAGATGAGGTAAACTACGTGCAAAATCAGGGATTCTCCAACAAAGGTTTCAATCAGAACTACAGAAATCATCCCAATCTATCTTACAGAAGCACGAATGTTGAGAACCCTCATGATCAGTTTTATCCGCAGCAGACTGGCGTGTAAAATCAGGGCATGCATAATTTTCAGCCAAAACCGTTCGTGCAAAATCAGGGCATGCAGACTTTTCAGCCAAAACCGTTCGTGCAAAATCAGGGCGTCAGCATTTTCTCCAAAGGATTCCAGCAGGCTGGCGTGCAAAATCAGAGGCAGAACAATTTTCAGAATCAGGGTGGTTTCCAGCAAAAACAGCAGTTCTCTAACTCTCAGTCTAACTAGGAGTCTAAGCTTGAAGCAATGATGCAGCAACTGATGATAAATCAGCAGAAGACGGCTAGTGAGATGAATGTCAAGGTAGATGGGATATACCAAGATCTCAACAACAAGTTTGAAACCATTCAGACTCATGTGAAGAAGCTTGCACTCAGGTAGCTTGATATATCATGGTTTTTACCCATTTTTGACCATGATATAGGTCTTGTTTTTAGAGTCTTTCTAGTATTTTTGTAATCTTTTAGAGTATTTTCAGGTTTTGTCACGGTTGGAGCATAATTGGAGATATTGAAGCATTTTGGAGCTTTTTGGAGCAAAGCAGAGATCGTGTAGCTAGAACAGCCGATTTGAAGCCCGAGTATCGACCGATACCACTTATTGTATTGATCGATACCGACTGCATGAAGAGAAGAAACGCGACTTTTTACAAGTCTGCAGAATTTGCACCTTAGTCCAGAAGACTTTAATAATTACAATAAAGCCCAAAACGTGTTTTAGCATTATAATTAGGTTTTTCAGCCACTTTTGTTGGCTAAGCTTTATTTTATTCTTCATACTTTCAGAGAGAATTGTTACAGGGTTTTTAGAGAGACAATTCTGAACCCCTTGTTTCTTATTGATTTCTTTTATGCAATTCTATTCATCTATGATTTATGTTCCATTGATCATGTCTGAGTAGATCTCCTTTTAGGTTTAGGGTTTTCTCATAAAGGATTTCATTGAGTGCTGGTAATTGATTAGTTAGGATTCATAATCTGAATTAGTTTTTCACCATATGTTGTTCTCAAAGCTAATTCTAGGTTGACGAATCTGGAACTTAGATCTTAGGTTAATTGATTAGGCACGACAGTGCAATTGATAATCTGACAGAACTTAGGGTGAGCAAAATAGCTATCCGCAAAGAGATTTGGTTTAGTTGTTTTGTGAACATATCAAACCTGAACTTTAAAGCTGGTTTAGATCTTTAGGATTTGCAAAGAAATTTGGGATTCTAGGATTTAGACTTAGATAATTCTCGCAACGACAGTTGGTTAATTATAGATTAGTGATTTGAGTTCAAGAACCGTGCATAACCTGAATTCTGACTAATTGGTTATTCTGCATTCTCTGATTTCCTGAGAAATACCCTGAACCTATCCTTCCTCCATTGAATTACAGCTCTTTTGATTTTGTTTATTGCTTCATTGATTTACTTAGCTTAATTCAACTCTAAATAATCCATTGTGTGATTCTTGAGTCTCTGTGGATTAGACCCCTAATATACTGCAGCTACATCTTTAATACTTTTAGGGTATTATATTTGAGCTTATCAAAATTTGGTGCCGTTGCCGGGGACTCTAAATTCGCCATTAGATTTTAGCTTAGAATTTTGACTAAGTTCGTCGGTATCGATCGATACTACCCTGTGTCGGTCGATACGCATCGTATTTTTTTATTTTTGTTACTTACGTGCTTTGACTTTTGTGTTTCAGGTGTATGCCTACTCGCGAAACCAGAAAAACAAGAGTACTCAGCTAGTTAATCTATCCAACGAGGAACTAGCACTTTTGGAACGCACAAAAAGGAGAACAAAGAGGCCAGCAGAGATGAACAATCCAGTGGTTTTGGTTCGTGATGATGCTGGAGCTTTGAGAGACCAAGAGGGTCATTTGTGCAATGAGAGAGGGCAACGTCTTGATGGAGATGGAAACATCATTGTCCCTCCAGCTGTTGTGAATGTTGGGAATGATGTGGTTGATCATGGTAGGACAATTGGTGAGTACAACAGGCCTGATCAGTTCTATGTCAATCGATCAGCGATTCGCCCTCCTGCTTTGCTGAAACCTGCATACTACACTCTTGTGGGTCAGCACCCTTTTCATGGTCTTTTTCACGAACACCCCATGGATCACATCGAGAGGTTTGAGGACTTGGTCACTAGCATCAAGTACAATGGAGTGTCCAACGATTACCTCCTCTGTAAGCTTTTCCCATACTCTCTTGGTGGAGATGCAGCTTATTGGCTGAAGCAGTTGCCTCCTGGATCACTGACTACTTGGGAAGAGACTAAGAACGCGTTCCTGAACAATTTTTATGATGATGCGAGATCCGAAGAGCTCAGGAACAAGATCTCCCAGTTTTCTCAAGGACCACCTGAGGTGTTTAAGGCTGCTTGGATCAGATTCAGGTCATATAAGAGGGATTGTCCACATCATGGGTTCACTAAGGTTTAGTTGTTGGGTATCTTCTTCAGAGGGATAGATTGGAGGTATCAGATGGCCTTAGATGCTGCGAGTAATGGGAATTTCAACACCATGTATCCTGACGATGCTTATGTGCTTATTGAGAACTTGGCGTCTAGCAATAGCACCAAGAATGCAGGCTTTGAGCGGAAGAAGCAGACTGGGAATTTGGATGGATCGCAGATTGCTGAGGTTCAAGCCAAACTGGATTCAGTGCACAATCTCCTGATGGAAAGACAAAGAAGGCTGTACACTTTGCTGATAAGGTCGAGAATTTGGAGGAAGATGAAGTGGAGGATGTTAACTACATTGGTGGTTCCGACTTCCAGAGATTTGGATACAACAACAACCGAAACTTCACCAACAATGCTCAGCAAGGAGGGTACAAGTCTTTGGCCAATCCAACTGGTTTTGGGACAAATCAAGTTGCCCATAAACCATTCCAGAGCAGTGGCTATACCCGATCCTATGGTAATTCATCATACCAATCTACACCTCCTAAATCCCAAGAAAGTAAGGTTGAGTCTATGTTGGAACAGATTCTTGAAGGACAGCATAAGATGACAGTATACTTTAATGGGAAGATGGATGCTATGTACACAGACCTGAATGGAAAAATCGAGGCTCTCAGTATTCATCAGAAGAAGCTGGAAACTCAGGTTGCCCAAACTGCAAGTGCTGTAAAGAGGCAAGAAGGTTTTCTTCTAGGGAAGACAGAGAATCCGAGGGAATACGTCAATGCAATCACCTTGAGCAGTGAAAAAGAGGTCAATCTAGGAGTGAAAATTGGCCTAACTGCAGGAAATTTCGTCGATCTTGGCGATGAGGATTCATAAATTCCCAGGGTATCGACCGACACCACCCAATGTCGATCGACACCAGTGCATATACTTTCACGGGACATCTCAAAACCCCGTGTATCGAGCGACACCAACCTGAAGAGACGACAGAGAAGCCTTGTGTCGATCGATACCAACCTGGTGTCGGTCGACACCCCTCGCAGACTGAGCCAGAAACTGTGAAAACACCCAAGATTGTCGAGGAAAGGGTTTACAAGCCTAAGGTGCCATATCCTATACCACCTAGACACCTCAGAGGTCTCATCTCTGCAGAGAAGTTGCTCGGTTTTGAGAAGATGGTAAGGAGGATTCCCCATACGTTTTCTTTTGAAGAAGCTTTGGAATACCCCCCTTTGCTTAGTCACTTCCGAGATTGCAGAGAAACTCTAGAAGAGATCCAGGCATTCTTCATCAAGGTAAGAAGCACCCCACCATTGAAGCAGTTGACTAAGAGAGAAGACCCAGGAAAATTTTCGGTTTCATGCTCTATCTCTAGAGTTGAATTCAAAGAATCTCTCGTTGATTCAGGGTCTAGCGTCAATGTCATGTCAAGAGCAATTGCAGAAAGGCTGTGAATTGCTGATATAAGATTTCCTAAGATGACTCTCACATTCGCGAATTCTTCATCCTCAGTCCCATATGGTACAATCCCTGATTTGCTTGTTAAAGTAGGAAATTGTCTGGTTCCTGCTGACTTTCAGATTGTGGAGATGAGCGAAAGTTCTAAGGTGCCTTTGATTCTTGGAAGACCATTCATGGCTACAGTTGGTGCAGTTATAGACACACCTAGTAAGAGAATCTCGTTCTCATACATTGACAAAGAGGTCTCATACAAAGCCATTCCTACTGGAGGAGCTCCCAAACATGTCCAAAGTATCACTATTGCTACAGGAGAGACGTTGATGGTTGACCTTTTGGATCAGCCTTATGATGAGTCAAATGTCATAGACGTTTTAGATGGTCCTTCTATCATCACCAAGAAAGACATCAAAACGGCTAAGGCAAAAAAGGAGGTGAAGAATAAAAGAGTCGAGAGTGCTACCCATGTGACTCTAACCCCTCAGAAGTGTGATGGAGATTCGATTGAATATAAGGTGAAGTGCAAGGGAACTTCAAAACCATTCTCTAAGGTTAGAATTATCCTCCATTCGGAGCTGGAAGAGAAAAGAAAGGATGTTGTGGAAGGTATGTTGAGCAGAACTCTAAAGCTGGAGATGTCTGGTTGTGGAGCTTACTTCGGTGTAAGCTCTCAACCTTATCCTGACTGATAGCTGAGCCAAAGTCAAGCTAACTAAAAACAAGCGCTTGGTGGGAGGCAACCCACTGGTGAGTATGTATGTAAGTCTTTTAGTTTTGTCATTTTTCGTTTTTGTGTCTTGTGTCTTTGTGTGAATCAGTTGAACAGGTGTTGTATCGACCGATACCATTTTGGTATCGATCGACACCAGGAGGAACAGAGATTACATCGACCCATGATCCGAGTATCGATCGATACCCCACGCGCAGGTAAGTTCTTGTTTTTCACGATTCCACTCAGTTCTTCTGGTTTCTTTTACTAACTGTAGACTAGATAACACTGGGGACAGTGTTGTTTAAGTCTGGGGGAGGTAGTTGCTGACAACGTTTTTGTTTTTCTTAGAGTCAGTCGTTTTTGAGTCAAAAGTTGTTTTATTGAGTCAAAACCTGTTGGGGATTATGATCCAGTTCTTGAATCTATTGTTCTGACTTTGCTTTTGAGTGACCAGTGTTACAGAATCAGTTCTGGATCGGACTAATGAAAAATCCAAAGGCTGACCAGTTAACTAGAAGACACCCATGTTTCCAGCAAAGTTCTTCTAAAGCCTGAGCCAAATTATTTGCACTTCATCGATGTGGTTGATGTCCATAGAGCTTGATTCCTCATTCATATCTGAAAAAGGAACCCATGTGTTTAAAGTAATGATATATCTCTCCCCTGTTATAAGTTAATAAATAAGAGCATAAAAAGATGAAATGATTTTCTTCTGAGTAGAGGGCTAGGAAAATTTCCAGCGATCCCATTATTCTACTTGTGAAGGAATGATCACACAAAGGTTGGAAGCGAGGTTAGGAAAATTTCCCGTGATACCACTATTTGCCTACGCCTTTGATACATAGAGAGGGAAGAACCGGGGATTCGGTGGCAAACACCATCAATACTCGCGTTTCAGACCTTAATGTGTATATGCGGATCTAAAAAAA
>PKMM01024283.1:225477-280575 GCA_002933915.1 Eutrema heterophyllum
GTTGTGATCTTGTGTAATGTATAACTAACTAGGATTCAAACCGCGCTAATTATATAGCGAGAGATAATTTTTCTTAAAAAATTGTTTTGAAATTTAAGAAAAAATAAATTTATCTGAATTTTATAATATGTCTAACTAATAATTATATATAGAACTGTCAACTCGGACTAACATGTCTACTTAACCCGTTTTACAATGAACTAAAATATTATTCGGGCGAACCCGCAAAAACCTATAATCTTAAAAACATAACTCTAATATGCACCGCTTAATGACTATGGTTTTTGTGATCAGTTCACAAACTCTTAAGAAAATCAATTTTCTCGTGTCTAACTCTTTATAAAATTAGTAAAATATTTTTTTAATTTTTGTTTTGATATATATTCAAATAAAATATACTCCCTCTGTTTCATAATGTAAGCTGTTTTGGTTAAAAGCAAGGAGATTAAGAAATTTATTTTTCTTCTAAAAGTATCATTTAATATATAAACTAAAAACAATTCAGTCAATCATGAAAAAAAACTGCAAATTATATAATTGGTCACACGATATCCAATAAATGTAAAAGTTGCCTAAAAATATGAAAACATCTTATATTGTGAAACAAAAAAAACCCTCCAAAACATCTTACATTATGAAACAGAAAGAGTAATAATCATAGTGAAAAATATTGTAAGATCTCAAATATATTTTCTTTGAATATGTATGGATTGATTATTATTTAATAATATCATAATAATTAAGAAACTAAATAGTAAATAATCTTTTTAATGGGAAATAAATACTTTCAATATTCTCATCAATAATTTTAAAAGACAATTATATCTTTTCCTATTTCAATTATTATTTTTATTTGTAATGGCATAATATGTAATAACTTACAAAATAAAGTTCATTTTCCTAAATTACTTCTTAAATAATAATTTAGAGATAACATATTTAATGGGAAATAAATGTTTTCCATATTCTCATCAATAATTTTAAAAGATAATTATATCATTTCCTATTTCAATTATCTTTTCTTATTAGTAATGGCATAATATGTAATAACTTATAAAACAAAGTTCATTTTTCTAAATGACTTTTTAAATAATAATATAGAGATACTCGTTTAACTCGTGATCAATAACAATGATGGACACCAGCAACAAGTTTGTTTTCCTTCCGTTCTCGTTCGCAACAAGGATTCAGAAATAATGAAGTTGGTTTTGTTTTATCAGCAAAGACTCATATAATCTTCAAAATTTCCAGAATTTATTTCAGTTTTTGGTTGTTTGACCTTCAAATTTTCAAACTTTTAAGCTTTTTCCAAGTCTAATGTAAAATCTTTTTGTTAAATTTCACATTCCAAAAAAAAAAAGACTCAGATTTTCATTAGTTGAATTTCTATCATTATCGTTCACGACACTAAACAAATTACAAATTGGTGGAATAGGTGTTTACTTTGTATCCCAGTTAAAAGTTAAACTTAGCTGTTAATTTTAAACAAAAAAAAACAAAAATTACCAGTTAAGATGAAAATACATTTATTTTTACTCTATAGTGTTTTTTTTGGGGAAAGTGGGAAATATAACAAATTACGTTGAAAATCATTCCACTTCTCAATATACTGTATCATATGTGGAATGATCAAAAGTTCTTATCACTTTTACTTTAAATTTGTACTCGGGAGAAGATATCTAGTACTAGATAGCTTCCGCAAAATACTCGGAATCGAAGAACCGAACCGATTAGGAGGTACCGAATCCGAACCGAAACCTATAAAAATATCCAATGGATCCTAAACTCTTATACCCGAAAAACCGGAACCGAACCGAGAACCGATCGGGTGTCCGAAATATCCGAAATACAATTATATACCCATAAATATTAGTTAATTTTAGGGTATTTCGGGTATATTTTTGGTTTTACGGATATATTTTCTTTAGTTTTTTGGGTTGTTGGGTATATTTTTGGGTTTTCGGGTATATTTTTTGGGTTTTCGAATATATTTTCTGGTTTTCGGATATATTTTTGGGTTTTTGGATAATAAATACCCGAACCAATTAAGATCCAAATTTTTTTGGGTTTTTACTGGTTCTTGAATCTCGGAACCGAACCGACCCGGAACCGATTGGAACCGATCCGAAACCCTATCGGTTCTTAAATGGGTCCAAAATCTTTCTACCCGAAAGATCTGGAACCGACCCGAATACCCGAATGCCCAGCCCTAGGTGCTAACTATATGCTTCAGGTGAAAGTATACATGAATCTAGATACGCTCCATATTTACATTGATTATCGAAACATCTCATTTAAAAAATTTCAAAAAAAAAATATTCTATAGAAAATGCATCTACACACAACATTGATTCCTTGCGCACATTGATGTGAGACAAATATAATTTCTTTGTGATAAAATCTTTTTATGGTCGACATGAATCAAACCTCTATTTAAGCCGTTCAAATTTTTTTAACCTTCCTCTGTTTTTGCGCACATTGGTGAAGCTATTTCAATAATATTGCATACATATCCAAAAGGCTTAAATCTTCTATGTATTAACAAAACACTGATCCTCTGAATAACCAGCAAATGTTCCTCGAATTTCAAGTCTCGGAATAATCGAGGAAAAATGTCAAACAACCATTTGTCTCAAAGAGTTTCTATTACGAATGCACATTATTCACTTTTTACCAAATGCTATTTGCCAAATCCTTTGAATAGCTATCAATATCTCTGTAGGTATGTATAGTACTGTTCAATTGTAGGTATATGATTCAAACCTTTCTTTTTTTGATATGTACCTTTGGTCATTTAAGCACCTTGAAGGAGGACTTGGGTTTGAAACCAGCAGCCATGAGTTTCTCTTGCTCAGATAGTGAGTGGCGGAAGTGGCAACGGTGGCCGTAAGGACAGGCATCACCAGCAAGAACCATTCTGCAAACCTCAGTCTTGTAACGAGGATGGCGGATCACTGGGCGGAGTTCTTTAATGCCGTGAGCGAATTGGCAATGGTCACCATACGGGCATGTCCCTGTCTCTTGCCATTTGTTGCACAGCTCTGTCTTTGTCATCCCTTGATTGTACACCTCCACTTCTATTTCCTCCTCCTCTTCTTTCTTCCCTCCTCGCACATATACCTTTTGCTGCATTTCATTCATTCATTCATCACCATTAAGTCTTTACATCTTTAGTTCAAAGAAAGCAGAGGAATAGAGTATTGTGGTATCATAAAAAGAATCATATACGCAGCTCAGATTCAACAGTTAAACAAGTCTATAGTGTCTCAATGATTACTTATTTTCCAAAACACTAAAACCAACATCGTTCCTTTATCAACTCTAATTAAAGCCTCCTCTCACTTATACTTTTTTCCTGCATTTCATTCAATCATAACCCTTCATTCATCACCATTAGAGGATTGTGGTATTATATGAAAAATCAGATATGCAGCTCTGTGATTCAGCAGTTAAGCAAAGTCTATATAGTGTCTCAATGATTACCGATTTCCCAAAACACTAAACCAAAATCGTTCCTATATCGACTCTAACTAAAGCCTCCTCTTAGATATACTGTTTCCTGCATTTCATTCATTCATGGCCCTTCATTCATCACCATTAATCTTTACATCTATAGTTCAGACTTGAGAGAAAGCAAACATCATCAATACAGTTCTTCTTTTGTTTCTTTATCCTGCTCAAGAATCTAAATCTAAACTTGAGTTGTAAATAATGTTGTTTCTCAACAGAAAAATCTCAAAGCTACACCAACAAATGCATAAACAGTACAAGCAGAGATGAATTCAGAAGAGTCAATTGTAACCAACACAGATTTTTCTAATCGAGGATTGTGGAATCTTTTTAAAGAACGCTGATTCTAATCAGATATGCAGGTCAGATTCAACAGTTAACCAAGTCTATAGTCTCAATCACTAAACCAACTAAGGCAAAATTTCGTAATCAAGAAAACAAAGAAGAAATAGTTAGTTACCGTCGTACTGAGTTGTTGACCGCAAGTCCCAGGCTTAGGAAAAGTTCCACGAGATTTTCCACATTGAGCAGCCCCACCTCCCTGGCTCGCCTTAGAGTAACCGCTCGATCTCACGGAGATGCTCTTTGGTAGCGAAGAACGGTTCAGATCCTCGTTCTCAATCACGCTCGTCGGACTCTCATCGCTGACGTCATCTCGATTCGCCGCACGGTTCTGATTCTCCACTTCGTCGGCGTCATGATTCCCTCCGATCGAGAGGTTGCTAAGCATCCGAAGCGGAACCCTGTCGTGATTGAGGCGGTTCTGGATAGAGGATCGGATTAGCTGGTCAAGCTCTGTCTTGAGGTGGCGATTCATCGATCGGAGCTGGGCGTTCTCTAGACGGAGAACTTCTGCTTCCAGAGAGGCCTCATGGAGGCGCGTGTAACACAACGCCTCGCGATTCACCATATCTTGGCGCTGCTGCATGACGTTGCGACTGGAGTTGTAGAGCTGGTCACATAAGAGAGAAGGCGAAACGACGCCAACACCGGACGGTTCTCCTTGGGGTTTCATGATTCCAACGACGCCGGCGGAGCTGCCGCTGTAGGTAAACGGCACGATTTCGTTTTCCATTCTTCCCGGTGAGATTCCGGCAGTTCTGTTCTGCAATCGCGAAAAAGGATTCGAGTTATCAACTGAGAAGGAAGCTCGAGAGATCGGAAGTTTCTGCATCTGTAACGGAACAAGTATAAATCTCGCGAAGAAGAAAAACGCAACCGTATACGAAATTTCTCCAAGCAAATGATAATCGGAGATTCAGATTCCGTTGAACATCGTTTTCGTTAACACAAATCGCGGAAAAAAAAAACTGAAAGAAACTCAGATCTAGTTTTCGAGAGGGAAAATCGAATTCATATTAAAGAATCAAAGATATCAAAAGAGAAATTCGGAGACAAAATTGACGATTAAAGCAATAGAAATTTACCTGGAGTAGAGAAGAACTACCGAGAAAATCCGAGAGAAAGTGCCGAGAAAATTGAGAGGAAAACTTTTCGCTAGAGAGAGAGAATCCAAGTTAGACAGAGAAAGTAGCTCGAGAGAGAAAGCTACTAGCTATTTATACAGGCTTGGGTTTGCTTACCTCTTTGGAGGGAAATTATGTAGAAGGATTTTAGCATTTAAAAGGAAAAAACAAATAATTAAAGGAAAAATGTGATGGTTGTTAGAAGTAACTTAACAGAAAGAAGATTGTTACAAAAAAAAAAAACTTTAACAGAAAGAAGAGCAACTAACCACAGTCTTAAGCTATAATTACGGTTGTGCCACTATATTTTGAGCATTTTATGTAAATTATTTTGATATAATCATATAAATATTATAATATTGGATTTGATAGTAAGAGTAATGTGTTCTTTATTGACAATAATAAGTAGGAAGAAGCCATTAGTAGCTGGAAATACTAATAACCAGGCCCAGTTATGGTTAAGAGTATCATTTGTTTCAACTAATTGCTTGATTTTGAAGATTATTTGAAGGGATAAGATTGGTCTTTTTACAAAACTTGGGGACTCAAATAAAAAAACAGTTGAAAAGAGGGTTTTGCTTATTCATCACAACTATAACTAACCCCTTTTAATGGTCTTGTCAACATTTCATCAAAACAACAATTATGGTTTTGGTAACACAAGTCTTACAATTTACACTGTTCCTATCTCATCATTGTCAATGTCATTGTTTGTTAAGTAACCTTTTGATTTAACATTACGGATAAAGTTAAATTTCTGGTGAAATTTGGTGCAAACCTGTGATTACAAATTGGCTTGTGAAATAAATAAATGATTAACAAGAACTAGGCTTCATTCACAGTTACATGCAAGAAATTGAATCATGTAAATAAGATAAACAGCTAGATTAGTATCTTATGTACAAAGGCATGATGGTGATGAAGAAAGAGATGCTGCAATTCAGTAGCTATGCAGTTGTACCGCGACGATCTTTTGTGCTTTCTTGGGACAATACTAAGCTTGTTTCTCCTCTCTGAATCCAGAAAAAAATGTATGAATAAGAATTATGAAAAGTGAAGATTGTATAGCTTTAATGTGAAGACCGTCTTCTGTTAAGACTTACGTTCTAGCCCTTTTCTTCTCCTTGAGCCTTGAGATGGCGTTTTGACGCGCATTGTTAGAGAGAGGGGAACAAAAAGAGATTACTTCCTCTGAGTGATTGTGAGGGTAATGCGTTTCGCTGCTTCCTCCATCGTTGGATCTTGAGAATGAAAGAGATGAGGAAGCTGGTTTAGGTGCAAATATGGAATTATTGAATGGTGAAGAAAATGTCTTCATCTGAACATCACACATAAAAGGTAGAGAGAGACCTTAGGTTATTACCAGAAGATTTATAATGGTTATCAAAACGAGAGTGAATTAGCTCTAGACTCTATAGTAGATGGAAGATTCTTCAAACCTCACGCGATTTGCGAGCTGATGTTCCCACAAATAAGACGTTGTTACTGTCTGCAATTGGATCTGGTTCAGCTCCAAAAAGTTCTTCAAAGTTTCGGAAAGTGAGATCAATGTCAGGTATATGGAAGTCATCATCATCACAGACTGTATCTTCACAAACTCCAATGTCTTGTAGATTTTGATGCCACAACTGAAGAAACAGAGCTAATCATGTAACTAGAAGGTTCCACAAAGACCTATATGTATGATGCTTTTTGAAGCAAACCTGATTGTTCTTATTAAATGGACTTTTGCATTCCCAAAAGGAATCACCAAGTGTGGAAGATGAGTTCAAGTGTGAAAAGTCAACAATCAGCTCTTTTCCGGTCTGCGGAAGATCGATTAATTCAGATTGTTGCGGACGCTCCAATGGAGAAGGCTCAGCTTGTTCTGTCAATGACAAACCACCATTCTCTTTCCTGAGCTGAATCTTCTCCAATTCAAGAATCTGTTCCAAGATAAAACCAGCTTCTCTTTGCATCTGAAAACCCTCGAAATCATCAGTACATCAGCAAACAGAGAGATGTAAAATCATCTACAAAAGCTCAAAAGAATATTACAAAAACAAGCATCAAACCTTAGGTTTAACCATTGAAAAAGATTTCTCTAATGAAGCATCATCATCCGTAGCTCGAAAACCCCACATAACCGCGAAATCTTTAGCAGAAGGGCAACACGTATAACAGCTCACATCGCGTCTATGATGCTTAGACGAGACAGTACCATGGACCTTGTCATTGCATCCATTACACAAAAACATTTTGTGGTCCAAACATCGAACAACACAAGGCTGGTTTTTACAAAAATCGCATAAAAGTGTGCGTAAATGTCGCCCTGAGAGTGCATTAGCTGAATGGACCTTAGCATCACATGTTAAACAAAGATTTGCTGCATCGGCTATACAATAAACCACCGCTCTATATGCTTTGCAAAACTCACATAATCGTTCCATTTCTCAAATTATTTTTACCAAAAATCCTTTGGATTCTCGAAAATATCCATTACATTTGAGAAGATTCGTCTCTGTTTCATCAAAATGATAGCAAAAGTTAGGCTATAATCGCTCAGATATCACAGATCGAACACATTTGATAGAATTGAAATCAAAGTAATTATAAAAAAACAAAAAGAGAGGAAAACTTACCTGTGAGAGAAGAAACGTAGAGTTATGTGAGAAAACTAAAATCAGAGATTCGTGACACAGCTTTCTCTGTTTTAGGAACTTCCTATCTGATAAAATCGTCGGTTTGGCTTTTTTATTTTTGTAATGCTGACGTGTCTTAGCCACGTAGATTTTTATGGGACCTTCGTATTGGTGATTACGTTATCCTTATGCACGTGAGATATGGGGAAGCCACGGACGTATGTTCCACTTTGACAGTTTTGTTTCTCGACCCATCATCATCCTAAAGCTTAGCTTTTCGTAACCAATAAGTGCTAGCCACGTGTAGTAGCCAACCCGGACCAAACAAAAGACTTCTTGTAATTGAAAGATACACCTAACCGAATCAAACCAAAGAGTATCGAAATGTTTGGTAAAAACACACTTCATTACCGGATCAGCCGTTGATTCAGTCTTTTTGTCAATTTTTAAGGAGTTTTAAAGTAACTAAGTGAATACACATTAGGGATTAGTTTTGATTTTGGCATTGACCGGTATGTTAGATAAATAATAGAATAGCTGAATAGTCGAATGATTTATTAGCAAAAATATATCATAATCATTTTTCAAAAACGCGAAAATATAATGAACGTTCTTAATGGTAAAAAATAGCGGAATAACATAAAATCAAAAAAAAAAAATTATACATCATTTTTGTCCTGTGCTTTTTTTTTATTCAAAATTATCACCTTTGTTTAAGATTCAAATTTTAAGTCA
Source organism: Eutrema heterophyllum (assembly GCA_002933915.1). Taxonomy (NCBI): domain Eukaryota; kingdom Viridiplantae; phylum Streptophyta; class Magnoliopsida; order Brassicales; family Brassicaceae; genus Eutrema; species Eutrema heterophyllum. The sequence continues at coordinate 233,810 of PKMM01024283.1, forward strand.
ATTACTTCTTATTTTTTTATTTTCCAAAAGAAACTAAGCTTCAAATCAAATTTTCTTTTTCTAGATCGATTTTATTCGACTCGGTTTAAGTTTTGCAAGAGATAGAAAGTTCAGTTCAGATTTCTTCGGTTTGGTTAGGATCAAAATGATTCGGTTTAGCTATATATTGGGCACTCCTAAAACAAAAATGGTGAATCTGTTATCTAACCGATGAAAGAAAGAAGGAACAGAAAAAAACTTAGATAAAATGTGAAAGGTCACAGATACAACACCAGAGTCTTTAGCAGAGATCCCTTCCATGCCCATGCTGATGTACAAACTCTGGTTTTCGCAACAGTTGAATGGATCGACACTCCAGATTTGGCAGACCGATGCAACATTCAGGTGCGTACGTTCAGTCTGCTAAAAGCTGCACCACTGAATCCAATTAGATCCTGAATCTTGAATCCAATCGAAGATAATGAACTTCACTATCACAACAAAAGATGAGGCAGACTTCTATATCAGTTACCTGTTTGTCATCTTTTTTTGGTGTGTACTTCAATCATATCACCCTCCTCCATCTCAAGATTAGAAGGAGTGGTCGATGGATCAATCTTGTCACCGTCAAAAATAAATACAAGATTTTGCGGGTCAAGCTTTTCTCTATCAGTATACATTTTGAAAACCCGCTCAAACTTCTCATCCTACAAGATAATGGTAAAATACCAAATCAACATGATCAGTATACAGAGGCATCTAGTAAGACATGTGAAACAGAAAATAAAAAGAGGATGTAGCATCTCTGTAAATCTAAGGGATTGGAAGCTAATTTTAATAGAGATAACAAAAGAAAGCATAATTGTGCTGCTCATTGTATATTGCAAAGAGCAACCAATATCCATTATGGGTGTAGATGCTATGTTGTGACAAAACATTGATAAGAACAGGAAACCATTCTCTTTTATTAGATGAAATCAAAGTGTAGCTCAGAAACCAACCAAAGGAAAGACAAAACTGGGTTTTTTCTACAAATCCCTCAACTAAGCCCTCTAAATTACCCTAAGACACTTCTCAAATACTCAACCCCCTTCAAGGATCTCTTCATTCCCCTATTTATCCTCATGATTTTCTAGAAAGCTATATTTTGCTATCTGGGGATGTTAGCGAGGGTGATGTAACAGCCAACTCTTGTCTACTTATCACTCATGCAAAGTTTGGATAGTAAGCTTTTCGTTAATGTAAGGTTGGCTAGTAAGTCACAAGCAGTGAGAAAACTTACCGCATACAGCCGGAATTGCTTGTGTCCATCTTTGTCCTGTATTGTAATGACAATCTTGGCCCTGTCATTCTGCCTTGTTGGTGCCTGAGTAGCAGCCTCTGAAGATGGATTGAGTGATACTTCAGCTTCTCTTTTAGCAGACTCCTCAGCTTCCTGCATCACATCTACTACAGTTTTTGTGAATGACATGAGCTCCATCTTCTTCGACCTACATTGCATATCTCAATTAGGAATTTAGAATCAAAGTGTAACAAAGGGACTCGTTGGGGATAGCAAAAACAAAGTAAAAAGGAAATGACATTACATTCAACGACATCATATCATCAGGCGCCTTAACCAAACTTAATGCTTCATGGGAAAGTGAAATCAACCAAGAGCTATATAAGGTTGCAAAAAACGTAGCTTCTAATAGCAACATGGGAAGCATAGAGATGAGAAATACTCGACCATACAAAACTACCTCAATGCTTTAATGGTTGAATCTTCACCGGAATCTTTATTTTTATCGAAGATAACCTTTGGCGGAGGAGGCAACCAATCATCATCACCCGCCACCTCAATCACTTTCACATCTTCATCTTCCTTTACAACCTATATAAAGTAAATCTTAATGTTTCAAAAAATAAAAGAAAGGTGTGACTTTACTCAGCCAAAATATAACATAAATTCCCAGCCAATAAAAAGATTCTGAATTGTGAAGAACAGAATCCAATTGATTCTTCATTGACCTTGACTCGTCGATTACAATGGACCAAAACTAACAAGAAACATAAACAGAACCAAGAACAAACACAAAAGTGAATCAAAGAAACACTTTCAAACTCTTTCAAATCCCAAACGCTCCGCAACAACCAAATACAAAAATTCCCTAAGAGCTCAATGAGCGAGCAAATCATAAAGATTCTAAATTCTTACTTTTTGGGCAGTTTTTGCTCTCTTCTTAACCGGAACCTCAGAGACATCAGAATCGTCGTCTGCAAAAAATTCAAAAGCGATAAGAGGGATAAGAAGAATTCATCTTTATATTCTCGCGCTCCGTCACCAAATCAACAACTGAAACTCACCGTCAATGCAAATGAAATTTGATGGCTGAACACGATGATAATCAAAAAGTGGCTCTAGATCTTCTCCTTCACCTCCCTGATCATACAGTAATACATTCAGGAACCAGAAAACAACACAACCAAAAAAAGCAAGATTGAAAAAGAGAAAATAGTAAATTAGGGTTTCGAAATTGGGATAACTGAAACACAGAAAATCTCACCATTGTAGAAATTTATGTCTTCTTCGCCTGTTTATCAGAGAAACCCTAGATACGTTTGACAGATAGTCTGTTGGGAAGAGATCGATGATGAGCTTCGAGTGATTTTGAATTTTGAGATGAAGAAGGAAGCGGCGATTCGATTCGATGTACGCGCCTGGGTTTTATCTTAATTTTGGGCCTGTAATTTGGGCCGACTTTCATTTAGAATTTGAGCAGTGTATTTTAAACCAATCAAGGAAACAAAATTATGTAGCTTACCATTGTATAGAAAAAATAAAATTTTCTTTTACTATTTTACGGTAAGCTACATAAAAAAAATTCCAAATTAAAAGTATCTCTATAATATTATTTAAGAAGTCATTTAGTAAAATGAATTTTATTTTGTAAGTTATTACATATTATGCCATTACAAATAAAAAAAAAGATAATTAAAATAGGAAAAGATTCAATTGTCTTTTAAATATTTTGAAGAGTATATGGAAAATATTTGTTTTCCATTAAATAGGATATTAACTATTTAGTTTCTTAATTATTAAAATATGAAAATATTATATAATTTTAAATANGCACTTGTCCTGACTAATACCTTCGGCGAAGAGTTCACTGTCAATGGACAAAGGGTGAAACACTACATACAGAGAACTGAGATTCCAGATGGACACATGATGTCTCTGGATGATGCACCCACTACCTAAAAGGTAGTACAGTCGAGCTAATGACGTTAAACGAGCGCTTGGTGGGAGGCAACCCACTGGTGAGTCTGTACATAGCTTTTTCCTTTCTTTTTAGTTTTTGGTTTTGGTTTTGTGTCTTGTTTCACGTGCAGCAGATTCAGACGAGCGGTATCGATCGACACCCACTCGGTATCGATCGACACCTTCCACACGACAAAGGAGCTGGGTATTTCTTCAGGGACCATGAGCGACGTATCGATTCGATGTCAAATTTGCATCAAATATTTTCCCTTGTATCGATCGATACCACCATGGTATCGGTCGATACCCGTCACCCAGGTACGCCTCCTTCGCTTTTCACCATTCCACTCAGTTCTTTTGTTTTCTTTTACCACCTCTAGGCTAGATAACACTGGGGACAGTGTTGTTTAAGTCTGGGGGAGGTAGTTGCTGACAACGTGTTTGTTTTTCTTAGAGTCAGACGTTTTTGTGTCAAATTTGTTTTATTGAGTCAAAATTTTGTTGGAGATTATGATCGTGTTCTTGACCCTATTGTTCTGACTTTGCTTCTAAGTGACCATTGTTACAGAATCAGCTCTAGATCGACTAATGAAAAATCCAAAGGCTGACCAGTTAACTAGAAGACACACATGTTTCCAGCAAAGTTCTTTTAAAGCCTGAGCCAAATTTTTGCACTTCGTCGACGTGGTTAGTGTCCATAGAGCTTGATTCCTCATTCATATCTGACAAAGGAACCCATGTGTTTAAAGTGATAGTATCTCTCTCCCCTGTTATAAGTTAATAAAAAAGAGCATAAAAAGATGAAATGATTTTCTTCTGAGTAGAGGGTTAGGAATGTTTCCAACGATCCCATTATTCTACTTGGTGAGGGATGATCACACAAAGGTTCGAAGCGAGGCTAGGATTTTCCTATGATGTCATTATTCGCCTACACCCTTTGATACATTGAGAGGGAAGAACCGGGGATTAGGTGGCAAACACCATCCATACTTGCGTCTCATACCTTGATGTGTATATGCGAAAAGAAAAGAAAAAAAGAGAGAACAAAATAAGAAATAAGTCTGGGGGAGAGAAAGTGATACAAAAAGTGTGAAATTGGGTGGTTCCTTGTCAAGATATTGTATGGAAAAGAGTCTAGAAGATTCTTGGTATTAATCACAGCGATGAAACTGGCGATGATGGGTTTAATTGAATGAAGCTGCGAAATAATGTGTGTAGTCTTGGGAAGCTGCGAATGTCTACGGAGAAGTACATGGTGGTTAGATTTGGATCTGGTTAGGTGACATTTGGGTGCTTGGGAAAATGGTCATTGCAATGCTTCATGAACAGGTGAGTCCCCGTGTTTTCAAACCACTTTCTCTAGTTTAGTCTTCTATTTGCTTGAGGGCAAGCAAATGCTAAGTCTGGGGGAGTTGATATATCATGGTTTTTACCCCTTTTAAGCCATGATATAGGTCCGTTTTATAGAGTATTTATACTATTTTGGAGTCTTTTAGAGTCTTTTACAAGTTTTAACATGTTTGGAGCATAATTGGAGATATTGGAGCTTTTTGGTGCATTTTTGGAGCAAAACAGAAGTTCGTGTAGCTGAGTACCCGATTTGAAGCCTCAGTATCAACTGACACTACCCTAGTATCGGTCGATACTCACTGCAGCAAGACACAAGTCGCGACTTTAATGAAGAGTTGAAGAATTGCAAAATTGCCCAGAAGACTTTATTATTTACAATTTAGTTTTCGCAACGAGAGTTGGTTAGCTATACTTTAGTGATTTGAGTTCAAGAACCGCGTTAAATTTGAATCATGTTAGTTAGTTTATCTACATTCATTGAATTCATGAGAATTGCTCTGAATCTATCTTCTTTCCAATCGACTTACAACTTGTTTACTTTACACACTTGCATTTAATTTCATTGTTTGGTTTAGCTTAGTTTGGATCTATATAATCTATTGCGTGAATTCTGAAGTTCTTGTGTTCGACCCTTACATATACTACAATAACTGCTTTAGTACTTATAGGGTATTAATTTGAGCATATCACTAGATAGGATGGGAACTTGGGATAAGGAAAAGAAAAGAGAATGTGGAAATGGAGGAAAGATTTGGAGAAAAAGTAGGGGATAAGCAAATGTTTGAAATGGTTGGCAAGAAAAAGATGTTGGAATAGCTCTACGTGATAAAGAAAAAATAGTCTCTAGTCTTTGAAAGAAAGAAGAAAAGCCAAAAACGGCTAAGGTACTAGAAAAGAAATAAGAGAGACTAGAGAATGTAAAGAAGAGCTAAGTAAAGAAAAATGTTGAAAGTCAAGCCATTTGGTGAAGAAGGAAATTCCCTAAGTGCTTAAGAGAAGAACAAAAGGTGAAACGATATGAGTGGTGAAGGCAAATGGCCTTGTGAAAAGGGTAGTCTAGGAAGAATCTTCATTGGGGTTTAGAGATTAGGAGTTAAGATCGATATGGGGCATTGGGTAGATGGAAGTCATCCTTGTATGCATCTATTGGGCTTTACTCTTAGCATTTTGCTATAGTTGATTCTTTTTGAGAGATCCCCTTTGCTCGGAAACCGCTACTTGTATTGAGATCACCTTTATCTCAAAACCTTTACCCTAGCCAAATGGATTCACTTGCCTTGCATGAGCATGATTCACTTGAACCATAATGAATGTTAAAGGATTGGATGATATGAATGCTTGTGTAGGTTGAGGCTTGAATTTGATTCGTGTAGGGAAGGATATGGGTAGCTCTTTTTGAGTAGACTTGTTTGATCGCATTTTAGAGCTAGCAACTTGGACATTGAGTGGAATTTTTTTTATGGTACTTGTGGATTTGAGCTCCCATTTTTAATCCTCTCTCTCTTCTTATTCTTATTTGCTTAAGGACAAGCAAATGATTAAGTTTGGGGGAATTGATGTCTTTGTATTTTACATGTTCTAGCATGCATTTTACTTAGAGCTTTGTGTCATTTGCATGCATAATCATGGGTTTGTCTTGCATTTAGGTCTCATTTAGAGTTTAGGACGTTTGCATTAGGTCCTAGTGAGCTCTTGCATGTTTTGGAGTATTTTCTAGGTGATTGGAGACAATTTGGGTATATTTGGAGAAATGGACCAAAGTAGAATGCAAGGGTCATCCGAACCGTTCAAAAGAACCTGCAGAACGAAGGCTGTCCGATCTGATTTAGCCTCGGAGGTGTTCATGAAAGTTGTAGAGGGATGAGTTATATTTCTACCGGAGTTTGAATCAAGCCATTTGGACGTGTGGTTCGACAGATTCACTGGAGGTATGTTCACCTGGCCGAGACAGTTTCGACCAACATTGAACCGTCCATTCGATGTGACCGTCCTGTGCAGGGACAGAACATTTTGGTGCTAAGCACCGGATGCTTACACCGAGTGCACCGTCCAGTGTTGGTGTCGCCTTCCCTCTCCATCATTTCCACATTGACCCGTCCATCCGGTGCTCCCTGCCTCTCCCTTGAAGAAGCTTTCCACATTGAACCGTTACATTGAGTGCACCGTCCGGTGTTGGCATCACAACCCAAGATCCGACCGGGTCAAAACCTGGTTTGTCCCGGGTTGACCCGGTTCACCCTCCTTCACTATTTAAACCCAGAAACCTAATTTTCTTGGGGCATCTCTTTTTCTTATGCTAAAAACCTTCCTTAAGTGTTCTAAAAATTTTTATTTATGCAACCTAAGTTTTAGTTTCTTAATCTCTTCTAATCTTTCATCTTTTTATTCTCTAATCATGATTAACAACACCTCTTTCATGAGATTTGGTTTGTTCTTCATGATTAGTGAGTAGTTCTTTTTAGAGCTCATGGATGAGGTAGATTAGGGGAATTTAGTGATTGATCTATGATGTCTAGGGCTTACTTTACATATTTCCTCTCTTGTTTAGTGTTCATAATGCTAGATTAGGCTTGAGAAAGTTAATCTAGATCATAGGGAATTTCATGCACACAATGTGTTCGATGAAATTCCCCAAATAGCTAAATAAGAGATTTTACTTGCTTAACCTATGAGAGTAGTTGTTTAAGGAGTATTAGGGCTATTGGAACTTATGACTAATGCTTGTTGTTTAACTTTTCACAAGTGAGAGTTTGTTCTTGATTAGTTAATTAGCAAAGTGATTAAGGCCATGAGAGTGGATTAATCCTGTTTAAGTGTTCTAGGATAAGGGAAATTGCTTGATTGTGTGAAATGACATTATAGGTTGATCATGAAAGTCCCCAAAGTCCATAACCTCATTCAAGAGCTTGCCTTTATTAATTTCTTAATCTCGTTTAGCATTGTTTACTTGTTTGCCTTGTTTATTTTGAATTATTAGGTTGTTAGAAAACCAAAACCACACTTGTTTGCTTGGATTAAAGAGTTTCTTGCATTCTTGTTGCATTGAACAAACCCCAATTGGATTGACACCTAAAATATTGCAATGACATGAGCATATTTAGGATTGATTCTTAGGAAAAATCCTATTTATCAACAAGAAAGGTCTCCCCAAAATGAGAGGATCCCTTGGTTCTTCATCCAGCTCTAGAACCACAAAATCTGCAGGAACGAATGCATCTCCAATTCGTACATATAGATCCTCAAGAACACCAACAGGAAGTTTCACAGAACGATAAGCAAATACTAAGGAGATCTTAGTTTGCTTGAACTTTGTGAATCCGAGTCGCTTAGCCACAGAATACGGCATCAGGTTGACGCTGGAACCAAGATCGCACAAGGAGCAACCAAAGGTCATTGCTCCAATCTGCACTGAGAGAACAAACTTCCCAGGATCGCTCAGTTTCTTCAGCATTTTGTTTTGGAGGACAGCACTGCAATCTTTAGAAACCATCATGACACTGTCTTCAGTCGATACCTTACTCGTCACCAAGCTCTTCATATACTTCTTCAATGAAGGTATCATTTGGATCGCGTCGACCAAAGGAAGTTTCACCACGAGATCCTTCAACATTTCCCTGCACTTTGCCTCTTCTAGGAATTCCCACGACTTCCTTTGACGAGTAGGGTATTGAACCCTTGGAGTGTACACACGTGTAGGGGGTTCTACCTGCGGCTCTTCTGCAGCGTCTGCATCAATGGGAACTTTCTCTTTTGGAACTGTTTCTTCGCCATCCTCCTCTAGATCAATCATAACATCAGCATCCTTTTCCTTTCGCGCAACAGGTTCTAGCGCCTTTCCGCTTCTGAGTGTGATGGCGTTGTCAAATTCGTTTTTTGGATTTTGCTCTACCTTCCCTGGAAGAACTCCTTGCGGCCTCTTAATTGCCTCGGCAATTTGAGCAACCTGAGTATCCAACTTCTTCACATGAGTGCATACGGCTTCGTACTTGCCGTTGAGATCGTTGTACATGTTATCAACCTTGACATTGATCTCCTTGGCGGATTGTTGTTAGTTGAGCAGAAGCTGTTGCATAAGAGCCTTAAGCTCATCTTGGGAGTTATCCGCGGAGATTGCGGTAACTTGGAATGGGGCAGGCTTTGCTGGTTGAAATACGTTGAACGGCTGTTTCTGTTGGAATCCGCCTGAAACTTGTTATGCCTTTGGAAACCCTAAGAAAAACCCGAGGTGCCAGCGTTTTGCACAAAGGTTTTTCCTTGGGATTGTTGAGCTTGCTGAGGGTAGACTTGATCCTGGGGGTTCTCCACGTTGGTGCTCCTGTAGGACAGATTCGGGTGGTTCCTATAATTCTTGTTGAAACCTCTGTTCTGCACATATCCCTGTCTGCTGACGTAGTTCACCTCCTGCAGTTCATCAATCTCTTCATCGGCAAATCCTTGACAGAGAATCGCATCTTCGGTCTCCTCGCAAGACTGCACACCCCTCTGATTTCCCTTCAGCAGCAAGTTCACTTTCACAGTCAGCTCGTCTATCTTCTGTGAGTCCGCACCGCTGACACGTTTAGATCTGCCATACTCGGGATATCGATTTCCGAAACTTGCAGCCAAGTTCTCTATCAACTGGTACGCTCCTTCCTTAGTCTTGGTAATGAAATCTCCATTGCTCGCAGCGTTAAGGGCGTTCTTGTAGTCCCAGTCAACTCCATCGTAGAAGATGCTTAGAATCTGCTCATCCGAGTACCCATGATGAGGGCACTCCCTGTGGTACTCTCTAAACCTTTCCCAAGCTTCGCAAAAGGATTCCCCCGGGTGCTGCTGGAAGGCAGCGATTTTGTTCCGAAGCGAAGCTGTCTTGGACTTGGTGTAGAAGTGATCCAAGAAGGTAGCTCTGCATTCATCCCAAGTAGTCAACGACCCAGCTGGAAGTGACTTGAGCCATCTTAGTGCCTTATCCGCCAAAGAGAAAGGGAAAAGCTTGCACTTGAGGTAGTCAGCAGGTACCCCATTCGATTTGGTGGTGCTGCAGATCTCTTCGAAATTTTCAATATGGTCCATCAGGCTCTACAGGTAGGCCATGGAACACGTGCTATTTCACCAATGCAATCATCTGAGGCTTGATCTTATAGTCTTGCCTCGTGATGGCTGGTGGAGAGATGGCAGCTCTGCTCTGGTAGAAGGTATGAGGCGTGTCCAAGGCCCCGATAGCAGGCTGTTGTTGTTGTTGCAATTGTTGATGCTGTTGCAACTGCTGCACTTGCTCTTGCAGTCTATGAAGTTCAGCTGCTGCAGCGTTTTGTTGATTGTTTTTTTCGTCGTCCATGGCGACAGGAATTGTCCTTGCTCTTCTGCTCGTACGTTCTAAGGGGAAAACGTTAGGTCAAGTGTTTATTCTCAGGAATCCAGAGATCACGAATCAGACAACTATTCATGGAATAATTTAACACAAGTTTCGAACTCAAACATAAATATTAACCAATCCACTGCCGTGCTCATGGTTACTAAACATAACACCCTAATCCACTGCCGTGCTCATAGAGTTCTAGATCAACTTTAACGAGTATGTTCAATATGTTCACGAATCACCCTAATACACTTCCGCGCTACTAGGTCAATTCGCTCGCTTATGTTCTTTCTAGCAACCTAATACACTTCCGCGCTCTTAGATTAAGCCCTAGTTCATAGACCTAGCGATTAGCTCAAGGCTAAGCATTAAACACAACAATAAGCAAAAACCACAAAAGATAAATCCCTATCTGTGTCTAATTCAATGATTCATAGATTCCCTTGAAACCATAAACCTAACTAATGAACTACTCAGACATGGAGACAGAGAACGAGTAAAAAGATGAAGAAGACATAGTATAGATTAAGAGAGAAAGAGTTTAGAATTCTTCTCAATGGGTACAAGGTTCTTCTCCAAAGCTTACAAATTCCAAAAGAAAAAGTCTGAATAGAATGAATATCGGTATCAAGTTGTGCCGTCAAAGTGGCTAAAAATAGAGTATATATAGGTTTAGGTCGAGTTAGGTCAAAATAGGGAGTTTCCAAAGCAAAACAGGAAAAACAGAAATTTTCTTTTTCTTCTCGTCGGCCTGCATCGACCGATGCACTCCTTGCATCGGTAGTGCATCGGTCGATGGCTGTTTCTCTGGACGCCTTGCATCGATCGATGCACTCCTTGCATCGATCGATTGATGATCTTCGGGGTGTGCTGCATCGATCGATGCACTCCTTGCATCGATCGATGGGTGATCTTCTGGTGGTGTTGCATTAACTGATTATGCCCCTTTCTTCACGGGTTCGTGCGTTTTTGCCCCCGTAACTCCAATTTCTTCCTTAAACGCCTTTTTACCTGAGATATCTAAATAAATGACTAAAAGACTCTAAAAGCGGACTTTGACTCGATAAAACATTTAAAAGAAACACCAAAACATACGTTAGAAAACGGTAAAAACCAAGTATATCAACATCCATACTAAAGTGGCTTGCTCCTACAATGATCTACACAAGAAGCTCGAAGCATTGAGCTCAAAGGTGCAACAAATGGAGCAAAAGGGAGCCGTTCCTTCATCACCTCACCCTCAAAGTTCTTCAACCGAGAAGGCAATACAACACACTAAGGAGTATTGCAATGCCATATTCTCCAATGACTCTTATCCCAATGATGCTATTAGAGAAATCAAGCTTCTACTCTATGGTTCACAAGTCAAAAACCATTGCCCTAGACACGTTCCCTTGAAGCTCAATGAGGACATTTAGGAACAAGGTGGGGGTGACCTTTAAGAATGATGAAGACGTGACCATGGTTGAAGAAAAAGGTAACGTTGCTTGCATTGATTCACAAGGATTGCCAAAGGTCACGCCTAAGTCTATTCCCAAGCTCGGGAACCCCGGTAAATTCTCTATAGCTTGCTCTCTTGGAGATTTGGAGATTGAGGACGCTCTATGTGACTCTCGTACGAGTGTAAACGTCATGTCCCGTGAGATGCTTAAGAATCTACGGATAAGACACATCACCCATCACTTTTGGAGATGCTTCTTCGCGAAAACCAATTGGTCTCCTTGAAGATTATCCGCTCAAAGTTGGGGATCGCATAGTCCCGACGGACTTCGTTGTCATGGGAATGAAGAAGGCCAACAAGCTCCCACTCCTCCTTGGAAACCCATTCCTTAATACTACCGGTGCAAGCATGGACTTCAAAACCAAAGGGTGGTTCTTATGAATGTGAATGACAAGGTTTACCACCCAATGAAGGATTCCTCTAACAAGCTTTGTTGCACAATTACCATTGAGGATGATGAGTTTCGTGCCGAGGAAGTGAAGTATTCGGGTAGTTGTGAGATGGTTCATGAAGCTTCGCCCCCAAAAGTTTGTGAAGAGAAAGAAGAGTCTCATGAGAAAATGGTTTTGGGTCATGGTAATGGTAAAGAAGCTTCGGGAATTGATAGAGCTTGCTTGGAATCTCCTTACTCTACTCCAATGAGGAAGGAGAATGAAGATAACAAGAAGCAAGAAAAGGGTGAATGCACTAAAACCAACAAGAAGACACAAGACAAGCATCACCCTTTCACCTTTGCTAAGAATGAGCCAAGCAAGTTTGATGGGGATAAGAACATGCTAAACCAGCCCGCCACCATGACACTCACACCGTGGAGGTATGAAGATGGTGTGATCGAATACAAGATCAAATGCAAAGGCCGGTCCAAGTCTTTTGCCTCGGTCAAGGCCATCCTCACACCGAAGCTTAAAGAGAAAGGGGAAGCCGGTCTACAAAAGTTCATGAACAAGGTGCTCAAGCTTTAGCTCAAGGACCCACCAAGGAGTTCTCACACTCCTCCTTCACCCGCCTAAAAGGGTAACCAAAGTCAAACTTAGTGACTTTAAACAAAGTGCACTTGGGAGACATTCACATGTTTATCATTGTACATATTTTCTTGCTTTCTAGTTTGATCTTGCGTTTCTTGGGCTTTTTGATCTTTTTGTTGAGTGGTTGCAAGGTTCTCGATGGTAGCAAGGCCGTGGCAAGGTAGCAACGGGGTTTGATGTTGGGAAAGATCTCCATTATCTCCATTCACATAGTAACACTCCTCCATTGTAACTAGCTATTTTCTTTCGAGTCTTAGCATTTCATATTTTGTTTTGGGTCTCTTCCTTAAATTTATTTCACACCGGGACGGTGTGATTTAAGTTTGGGGGAGGGACCGGTATCTAATCTTGTTCTTTGTGTCTTATTTTTGATTTTTGCATCTCTTGAGTCTCATGCATATCATGCATTCACTTATTGCATAGAAAAAAACCCATAAAAATCGAAAAAATTTTCATTTTTCATTTTTTCATTTCATCTAGTTGCATTTCATGTGTAGGATTGAGTCTAGTTTGCATATAGGTTTCATTGCATATTGCATTGGGAGCAATGATGATCATCGTAAGGTATCACTTTAAGAAATTAGTTCAACGCCCACATTCGGAGTTGTCTAATGCATGATAGTGAGTTTGAAAGTAAGGATGCACCATCTTTAGATCTCATGCATCGATGTTCTCGTCTTGATTTAAGCAAGTGTGAATTGAATTCAACCCTATTAATAAGAAATTTAATCTTGACTTGAAATTATCGTGTTTGTGCATCTTTGAATGAACTTGTGGATACCGCATACATACTTAGGTCTTCTTTTTCCCTTTTACCACTCTTGTTGATCCAAGTAGCCATATCCCATTTTTGGAATGGTTCCCGCACCTTGAACTTAACCTTCTTTCTAACCAAAGATTTTCGTGCGTGATTGGAAAGGCCTTCTTTCGAGCAAACTTGGCAAAAAGTGTTAGGTTTAGGGCGACAAGGAGGAATTCTCATGTAGATCTAGCTCCAACATCAAGGACTTAGTCTAGGAAGTAGACTAGTTAGGTTGGGAAGTCTCGTGGCGATTGTGGGAACGGGTGAGAAACAAAAGAATGGGTATTGTGGAAATAAGGAGAAAGGGAAAAGGGGGAATGCAATAATGTGAATTGGTTGGTGGCAAAGAATAGAAATAGCTCTTAGTATAAGAATGGCCTCAAAGTGTAAAACAAAATAAAGAAGCCAAAATTGGCTAAGACATCAAGTGATGGAAGATGAGGCGAGCAAAAGAATGAAAAGAAAGAAGAGCTAAAGCAACAAAAGAGAAGCACCAAGCTACAAGTTCAATGGGAAAGAAGAAACCCCCCAAGTGATAGAAAGATGAAGTGGAGAAACAAGGAGAACGTGTGGGACATGAAGGCAAAATGCCTTGTGAAAAGGGTAACTTAGGTTTGGGACTTCATGGGTTAGAGATGCTAGGGTTAGAGACGTCTTAGACATTTGGGTAGATGAGAATTTACCCTTGTATGCATAGGTTGCCTTTTACCTTTAGCACTTTGCTAAAGTGTGCCATTCATAGAGAGATCCTTGCATGGAAGAGCCCACACATGTGATTGAGATCATCTTTATCTCGAAACCAAATCCCTTGGCCAAACGAGTTCATTTGACTTTCATAAGCATGATTCACATAGAAAATTAATGAATGTCAAAGGGTTGAAGGATAAGAATGCTTGTGTAGGTTGGAACTTGTAACTTGATGCATGTGGGGATGGAAATGGCTAACTCTTTTGGAGTAGATTCACTTGATGCATTCTAGAATTACAAACTTGGACGTTGAATTCGATTTCTTCTTGTGATGCTTTTCAATTTAAGCTCCCACTTTCAAACCTCTGTATCTCCTTGTTCTTTTTTGTTTGCTTGAGGACAAGCAAAAGACTAAGTTTGGGGGAGTTGATATTCTCATATTTTACCCGTTTTAGGATGCATATTATTTAGTATTTCGGGTCTCATGCATGTGTCTTTCATAGTTTTTATAGCATTTTGGTCTAAATTAGAGTATAAGGTGTTTGAATTAGGTACTAGTGAGTCTTGCATGCATTTAGAGTGTTTCTAGGTGTTTTGGAGACAATTGGGATGATTGGAGTGATTGAGCTTAAGAGAAGAAATAATTTACCCGAGGTGTCTCAAAGATATGGCTGGACGAAGGCCTTAATATCTGATTCAGCTTCAATAGTATTCATGGAAGCTGTAGATGAAGGAGTTAGCTGTCTACTGGAGTTGGATTCAGGTCATTCGGATGTGTGGTTCGAGAGATATGGCCAATTTACTGAAGGTATGTCCGTCTGGCCGCTCAACCATACGCCTACACCGACCAGCCTTGGGCGGTACAACCGACCGGTGTAAGGTCAGAAGCTAAGCACCGACCAAGACCTCCCTCCCTCAACCGGTGTTATAGACCAGTGCACAAACCCAGGCACATGACCGACCACCTACACCAACCAGAGTTAGCTCGGTGTAACACTTCGTCGAAGCCAGCCGAAGCTAGTAACTCAAAGATCAGGCCAAATAAAGAGCTTACAGCCGGATTTAGCTTCGGAAGTCTTCATAGAGGTTGTAGATAATTGTGTTATCTATCTGTTGAAGGTGGTTCCAAGCCATTATGATACGTGGTTAGAAAGATACATCAGATTTATCAGAGACATGTCTGTCTTGCATCCAAACGAGTTCTACTCCAAATAGGACTTCTGAAAGATCAACCCAGAAGAAAGGTTTCCACTCGGATTCAGCTTCGGAGTTCTTCATAAAGGTCATAGAAAAATGAGTTAGCTGTCAACTAGAGGTGGTCTGAGGCCATTCTGACATGTATTCCAGGAAATATCGCGGTTTTACCAACCGGTGCTACACAAACATACGCCTACACCGACTAGCCTTGGGCGGTGCAACCGACCGGTGTAAGGTCAGAAGCTAAGCACCGAACAAGACCTCCTGCAACCGTCCGGTGCAACAAAGCGGTGTGCATGCATCAAAACCAGATTTGGCCAGGTCAAAACCCGGTTTGTCCCGGGTTGACCTGGTTCGCCCAAGACCTTATAAATACTTGAAAACCTAATTTTTCATGATCTATGCTTTCTTTTATGCTTTTCTTTTTCTCTTGTTCTTGATAAAAGAAACCTCTTTTTAGGGTTCTAAACATTTTTTAAGAGATATCTTGAGTTTTTATGAAATTAAAAGTATTGGTTTCTTAATTATTAATAATCTCTATCATTATTAATCATCTAATCATGGGATCTAACACTTTTCTTATGAGATTTGTTGGTTCCACCATGATTAGTGAGTAGTTCCCTTTTGGATCATTGGGTTTGGTAGATTAGGGATTTCTTTTGTTAATCTTTGATGTCTACAGCTTAATGATGTAATTTCCTTTCTTATTTAGTGTTTTTAATAATAGATTAGGCTAGAGATAGTTAATCTAGATCATAGGAAATTTTATGCACACAAGGTGTTTGATGAAATTCCCCAATGAACTAATTAAGAGATTTTCATACTTAACTCATGAGAGTGAATGTCTAAGGTGAATATTGGCTAATAGAACTTATGTTTAATGCTTGTTAATTACATTTTCACAAATGAGAATTTGATCTTGAATTTTTAATTAGTGAAGTGATTAGTGCTAAGAGATTAGGCTAATCTTGATTAGTGTTCTAGGCTTAAGAAAATGCACTTTTGTGATTGGATAGACATCATTGCTTAGCATAAGATTTCCTTTAAATCAATTGCCTTGCCCAAAGATCCTCTTTTAATCATTGTCTTATATCGTTTTTAGTGCTATTTACTTGTTTGCTTGTTTAATTTGAATTATTAGGTTGTTAGAAAACCAAAACCACACTTGTTTGCTTGGATTAAAGAATTTCTTGCATTCTTGTTGCATTGAACAAACCCCAATCGGATTGACATCAAAATATTGCAATGACATGAGTATATTTAGGATTGATTATGAGGAAGATAAATCCTACTTATCAGGCTCCTTCATCAATCTCCTACAATTTATTCAATCATGATTTTCGTTTCATCTATGTTCGAGTAGTTTCATTGTTGGGTTTAAGGGATTTATCAACGGGGAATTCTATGTTCGATAAGGATTTCACGAGATAAAACCCTAGCCGATTTCTAGAACTCTTTCTTATGGATAGTTGTTAATGTTAAATCTAGCGTCATGAACTAGAGGTGATTCATAGGTGTTAATTAAGTACCACTAAACGTGCTGGATCTAAAAACACCTGAATCGTTATCCATAAGAGCGTGTGCATCGTAAGATTTCGAAAGTATACTTACGGAGTGCCGTGAATTAAGAAGAACCATTGCGAACAGCACGATTTTCCGCGCGGCCAGAGACGAAAGCTGCTGGTCGAGTGTATAGATTGTTGGTGCGTAGAATGAACGAAAGTAGGCTACGCCGTTTATTCTGTTCAGTTCGTGGAGTTGAAATCTAGAAACAGTTACTAAAAGCTTAGGGACCATGATTAAATCAAGCATACCCCTAGATATTCGTGTCGACCCAACGCCGTTTTATCATAGTTCACAAACCATTTTTCCCGTCTTATTTTCAAGCCATCGATTTTCATCTTCTCTTTACAAGCAATTTTCCATTTTTACGTTCTTTACATTTTCGTGACAAAAACCCTTATAAAAACTTATTCTCGTCTTAGACTTCCTTGCTATTCTCTGTATAAGGTCTCGCAGAATAGCTCTCTCTCCCTGTGGATCGTCGATACCTAAAGTAATACAACGCACGTCTGTGCGCTTGCGAAACCTTTAGGTTTATAAATTTAATAATCTACAGTTTCGGAGACGAATCCGACACTATCAAGTTGCTCTCAGCAATGCTGACAAAGTGCGGTTGACTACCTCCGTTTGGCCATCGGTTTGGGGGTGACAAGTCGTTGAGAACAACAATTTTGTTCCAAGCTTCTTCCATAGCATCCTCCAAAAGTGACTTAGAAATTTGCTGTCCCGGTCGGATACGACCGTTCTAGGGACTCCATGTAGACAAACTATCTCCTTGAAGCATAGTTCGGCGGTTTAAGAGGCATCATTCACCTTAGCACAAGGTATAAAATGCGCCATCTTCAAGAATCGGTCCACAACAACAAAGATGGAGTCTTTGTGTTGAATCTTCGACAAGCCAAGGACAAAGTCCATCGAGACATCTACCCAAGGTGTCGTTGGGATGAGCATGGGGAGGTAGAGACCATGGGGATGCACCCTGGATTTTGCTTTCTTGCACACCATGCATCTAGCACAATGGTTCTCCACAGATTTCTTCAAGTGTGGCCAAAAAAATGCTCGGTCACTATAGCCAAGGTCTTGTCAACGCCAAAATGACCCATAAGACCTCCTCCATGAGCTTCTCGGATGATTAGATCCTTCATAGAGCCTCTGAGATTACTTAGATCCTCCATTTTCAAGAGGTCTATCCTAGTTTTACGTATGAGCCAAGGAACGTATACCATCAGTTCCTCTTGAAGACCGGTCATAATCTTCACCGTAGTTTCCATCACTTAGAGCCAAGTTCTCTATAAGCTCCATCCCTTCATGAACTTCCTTGCCCAAAAAGTTCATGTTGCTTGCGGTATCGAGAAGCATCCGGAATTTGGGCAAGAGACCACGATACAAGGTGCTCAAAAGCGACTCATCTGAAAACCCATTGTGTGGGCATTGCATTGTATAACCTTTGAACCTAACTTTCATGAGGATAAAGCTAACTTTCATGATTATAAATTAGAAAGAAGATAGATTTAAGAAGATAAAGATAGAAATTGAATAAAACTAGAGATGTCTCTTACAAAATCTCAAGAACCCTAAAAAGGAAAGTATTTTGAAAGAGAAAACAAGATTGATCATAAAAATAGGTCAAGTTGCTTATATAGGGAAGGAGGATCTGACCGGGTCAACCCGGAACAAAACGGGTATTGACATGGCAGGTCTGGGTCGATGTGGCCTAATTTGCATTTCAATCGACCACGGTCGGTCGATTAAATGCCTCTGGCCTTGTCAATCGGGTGTTCAATCGACCGGCTATGGTCGATTGAATTCCCATGTTCAATCGACCGATTGGATGGTCGATTGAATCTCCCCTGCCTCGACCAATGCTCTTTAACGCCTTAGCTCGAACCTACATTGCTCCAAAGCCATTTCCATCCCCTCTAGTGCACCCCTTCTCATCCAAGATCATCATCCAAGCTCCGAAAATCCCCCATAAGCTCCAATTGCACCTAAAATACCATGATATGCAACAAGACTCTCTAGGACTCTTCTAAAATACAATGGACTCTAAATATGGATGCTAACCTCAAGAAATCTATGGAAATGCTAGTGTTTGACACAAAAATCTAACTTAAATGCATGCTAAAATGGGATAAAATATGCAAATATTAACCAACTGTGGTGACCCTTTTCCCGGTGAATCCGACTAGTCTTTCAAGACTATTTTGTGCATTCGAGACGTTCATTTGTCTCAGATTTTTAGAGACTTCCACATATTATGGGTAACGTAGGAGACATCTCTATTTTTCCCCGGGGGAATCTTTAGAATTACCACTGCTTAGCTTTCAATTACAACTACTTACTTTAGAGTCGATCCAGTTCCTCGGGGGTCTCAATCAAGTAGGGTATGTGAGCCTAAACCTAAACTAATAGTCTATCAACCTGGAACTATCAAAAAAAGGAAAGAGACAAGTCACCGATCCTCTTTCTTTAATGGATAAAGTAAAAAAACGAATTGATAAAACAGAAATACTCTGAGGGGTCTTGGATTGTAGAGCTGATCACATTCACTGAACTTCCAGTATCTACTAGGATTCTCGCGACGTCGAAGTTGCTGATCCCTAGTGTTACCACAAGATTATCATCATGCGGCTTATTCAGCACACACTTATCTCTTTCACTAAATGTGATCTTTCGCGAAAGTATCTTGGATTGTCAAGTAAAAGAATTGACCATTTTCTCGGGATGATCCCGTTGAATGAACTTTACCGCTTTCGTTGGTGGTTGCTACCTGCGGTACTAGTTTTTTGAGGTAGTGGCACCAAATCATCGAATTCATCGGCAAGGTACCTCTTTACAAGAATCTTTCTTAACTTCCAACAATCTTTTGTTTCGTGTCCCCTTTGATTTATGGGCTTTACCGTATGTGTTTTCGTCGTAACCTGCCCTTGTAATCCACTTTTGGGGAGCTGACGAAGCCCCCTTTGAGCGATAGAATGCTTGCTCTGCCATAAGAATTTCTTGTGTTGGAATCAGACTTGCATATCCCCCTCTTTCTAGCGCCAAACTGTAATAGTTGGAATTACAATGGTCCAAATTTGTAAATAGTAATAATCGAAGGACTTTGGCTTATCTTTAATAACAGAAGAATCAAACGGCTTTTGAGCAATAAACAGAAGTTGATGATTGATGGATTGAGAATGGATTTAGACGACAAAAATGGGAGCAAATGATTTTAGTAGTTTGCCCTCGAGAGCATTTACACAAGAACAAGAACAAAAAATTTGCAAGTGTCAAAGTGTAGTACTTGTTGCGTAGGAAGAAAGTTGTTGTTTCTCCTTGCCTTTGCTCTTACATTTATACTTCGAATCCGTGTTTAACGTTGTCATTTACTATGCTTGATTCGTCATTAATGGCATTTAATCTTGTATATTCGGCCGTTTTTCTTTGGCGCTTTTAATAATTAGTTTGAATGAGTCGTTGTTTCTCTTCGGGGTTGACCATGAGTTCGGCATAGATCTCCCTAACTTGAATAATTCACCATAGATCTCCCTAAATATAGTTTTCACAGGATCGTCACAATTGTGAATCAACAAATCTTCGGGAATCTCAATCTCTGTTTCACCTGTATTACGCTCATTAATCCTCCCATCACCGATTTCCAAAATTCATTTTGAAAAAGAACTTAGATCATTTGCATCACTCTCGGTAAGACCCGAGTGGAGCCTCATATTCTTGGTAAGACGTAGAACCTTACCACTCTTCCAAGACGCACACAGCGCAGACATAAATGTGATATACTTGGTTTTACCGTTTTCTAACGTATGTTTTGGTGTTTCTTTTAAATGTTTTATCGAGTCAAAGTCCGCTTTTAGAGTCTTTTAATCCTTTACTTAGATATCTCAGGTAAAAAGGCGTTTAAGGAAGAAATTGGAGATACGAGGGCAAAAACGCATGAAACCGTGAAGAAAGGAGCAGAATCGGTCGATGCAAGGAGTGCATCGACCGATGCAACACCACCAGAGATTTCCCAATCAATCGATGCATGATGGAGCCGGTCGATGCAACCCCAACAGGAGATCCAGCATCGATCGATTCAAGGAGTGCATCGATCGATGCAACACACACAGGGAATCAGCAATCGATCGATGCAAGGAGTGCATCGATCGATGCCAAGGGGTCCAGAGAGAAGACCATCGACCGATGCAAGGAGTGCATCGACCGATGCAAGGAGTGCATCGACCGATGCAAGGAGTGCATCGACCGATGCAAGGAGTGCATCGACCGATGCACTTCTGTTTTTCCTGTTTTGCCCTAGAAACTCCCTATTTTAACCTAATTCGACCTATGAATGTATACTCTATTTTTAGCCTCTTTGACGGCACCGCTTGATACCGCTTCCACAGACACTTTTTCAGCACTCATTTATTCTATTCAGACTTTTGGATTTTGTAAGCTTTGGAGAAGAATCTTTGTATCCATTGAGAAGAATTCTAAATCCTTTCTCTCTTAATCTATACTATGTCTTCTTCATCTCTGTGCTTGTTCTCTGCTTCCATGTCTGAGTAGTTCATTAGTTAGGTTTAGGGTTTCATGGGGATCCATGAATCATTGAATTAGACACAAATAGGGATCTATCTTTTGTGGTTTTCGCTTATTGTTGTGTTTAATGCTTAGGCTTGAGCTGACCGCTAGGTCTATGAACTAGGGCTTAATCTAAGAGCGCGGAAGTGTATTAGGTTGTTAGAAAGAACATAAGCGAGCGAATTGTCTTAAGAGCGCGGAAGTGTATTAAGGTGATTCGTGAACATATTGAACCCGCTCGTTAAAGCTGATCTAGAATTCTATGAGCACGGAAGCGGATTAGGGTGCTAGGTTTAGTAACCATGAGCACGGAAGTGGATTGGTTAATATTTATGTTTGAGTTTGAAACTTGTGTTTAATTATTCCTTGAATAGTTGTCTGATTCGTGATCTCTGGATTCCTGAGAATAAACCTTTGACCTAACGTTTTCCCCTTATTGAATTTACATCGTTTTAATTGCTTTCGTTACTTTTCCAAACCAACCATATTCTTGTCTTAGCTTAGTTTCATAATTGTGAGAATTGTAGTGTAACCTTGGTCTCTGTGGATTCGATCCTAAAGTACTGCATTGACAACCGTTATGATTGCGGTAGTGTGAACTTTAGTATTAATTGACTGATTGAAAACACTTAAATCAAAATGTTACATTCGTACTTGCATCAGGGATCACAGGCAGCACCTGCCGAAAATCACCACCAAAAACTATGACTTTGACTCCAAAAGGCTCTTCACATTTCAGTATATCACGCATACTTCTATCCAACGTCTCGAAACAGTGTTTACTCATCATCGGAGCTTCATCCCAAACTATGAGCCGACTCTCCTTGATCAATTCAGCTAAATGCGTATTGGCCTTCATCGAGCATGTTGTGCTATCGTTAACATTAATGGGGATTCCAAACCTATAGTGGGCAGTCCTACCACCATGTAATAGCAATGAAGCAATCCCGCTCGATGCAACATTTAGTACAACCTCACCTCTAGATCGCAAAGCAGCTCCTAAAACACTCCAAAGAAACGTCTTACATGTGCCTCCAAAGCCATACACAAAGAAAACGCCACCCACGCTACTCAAAACAGTATTTATAATCTCATTATAAATACCCAACTGCTCTTCAGTAATCATCAACATTAATCTAACATGCTCTGCGCGTAGCTGTTCCTGATTATAACTCTTCTCATCACTGAGAAGATGAATTTTGAATTTATCAATTTCGATATCATCCGGCTTTGGCATATCGTCAAAATTAGCAAGAGAATTCCCGTTAGAAGCAATAACTTCTCGATCTCCGATTATGTGAAATTCTTTATTTGTTCTTCAGATATAACCAAATCTGAAATCAAAATAATCGTAATTGCTTAGTTTCGGCATTCCGTAAACATGTATACAGAAATGATACAGACGTTAAGAACAATTTAGACGTAGATATCATTAACATATCTAAAAGTGTAATAAAGAGGCGTCCATAATAAAATAGAGATCACAATTCAAATGCCAAACATAAATAAGGGAACATTAGACTCGTACCTTGATTCTTACGTATTCTCTTTTGTTGGAACAAAATATCTTCCGACAATATCTCCCATGTAGCGTTCCAAACACCAAGCACAGAAGTAACACTATTCGAGACCATCATGATAACAAACAACCCTCGTATATATCTAGCAGAACACCAAAAACTCGCCTCTTTAATAGCTTCAACATACTCCTTGTCATCATCCAATAAACCGTGAGCATAGCAAGCATCCTTGAAGGTTTCATAGACTACACCACGAAAAGTTCTTATATCCTTAAAACATGTAACACCTTTAACCACATAGAGCAACAACCGCAAATAATAGAGTTGACCTAATGTAGGAGAAACATATGTAAGCCTTTCGATAACCTTTTTGCCTTTCCGTGTTCTCGGTTCCCACAATTTCGTTTTTTATGCCAGGAAAATTTTGATGGAAGATCAGCGTACGTAAGAGCCGCCGCTTCTTCGTATATGCTATTACACTCCATCCATGCTAGGAACTTTGACCTACCGGCAGATGGCCGCTCTAGCACATCCTCAACATGATCATTTGGTTTATACATAAGCATTTGTTGATTGGGCAGATGGAATGAAAGCTTCTCAACAGCCGTAGTCCGGTATTGGATGGGAAAGGCAAGAATCCGCCAGGTAGCTTCACAAGCCAAAACATATCTACAAAATAGATAAACAAATAAAATTTCAGAACGGGATCTTACCCAGAAACCCGGTCAAAACAATAAATACGATGAAACATAAACATTAATCTCGTTCTCTTTATCTTTTTCCCCAACACCAGCTCGCACATAGTCAGATCCCTTGTTTATATATTTGAACAAATACTTCATCGAGCGTGATTGATTGCACCACTCGACGTTTATATGAGCGCGGTAACGCAGCAGCAAGTCTTTATTATATGGGATAACGTATCTATTATCGCAATCAAACCCTTTCTTATGTATAGTCCGTAAATCTTGTGGTCTTCTATAGAGAGGATAGCCGCCTGCATCAACCGAAGTTTCTGGACAAAAAAATTTAGGAAAAAATTTGGAACACTGACCATTTACCGTGCAAACACTGTTATTGTTTGCAGCCCCACATGGTCCATGAATCATGACATCACCAACAATCTCATACAAAAGAGGTTCTAACCCCTTGCCGGGTATCTCAACCCTAATTATCTCGTCTATATCCTCAGGAGTTTGTAACTTTAAATCTTGATGGAGAAAAATGACTATATGTGCATGTGGTAACCCTCTCTTTTGAAACTCAATGGTATATATAGCTGAAAACAAAAACAAACAATGTAAATAGCGTTGATGAGGAGAGAGTGCGTGGCAACCACATAACATATAGTTTTTTTTTTCACAAAACACAAAGAGTTTTTCGGGAAAATGTTACATGCGTTACAAAGACCAAAAGCGTTCTTCTTAGTAAGACTGTGGATGAGATTATCCAACTTCATTTTGAAAACTCGGCAACAAATATCGGGTCTATCTTCTATGCTTAAATTATGCTTGCGCAGATGCCTTGCGATCTCATGCCATTTAAGATTGCACGTTATGGTAATGAAGAGAGCCGGGAAACCATAATACTTGCAAGTAGCCATTGCATCAAGATAATGACGCATCATGTACCTCAAGCCTCCCATATAAGAAGAAGGAATATAGACTCGGCTACCTTGATCAGATAGATCACAATCATCTTTTTTTGCCGACTTTGCAATCTATTCATAATTATTTGAGCGCAGATTTTTTTGGTTTAGAAATAGATAACGCAATCTATTGGTCTCAATCAATCATCGTGAACACATCCACTAAGAACTGCTGATACAATTTTCCCGACATGAGAACGGTAGGTGCTTCTCCAAACCGCTCCTGAATACGGAAAGCGAAAAACTCATGCATTGTAACTTTTGTTCTCTTCCTCCCGGCCATATCCACGAAACCAATATCAATTCCGAGTCTAAAACCATCTTTGCCGTACGGAAAAAGCAGCGGATATTGCAGAGCTAAATATGTTGGATGCAATTCACTAATCCGCTTCAATTTACCGGTCGTACACTCAAGAATTATATCATGTGTATCCATTCCAATAAAAAAATCCCCTGGTATCAAAGCGGCAACTTTGTTGGCAGATGGCAGATTATGTGTCCTCCCATCGGTATCTCGATCACAAACCAACCTTAATCTAAGACTCTGAGAATTAGGATTGTCATTGAACCTGTCTCGCGCCGACCTAAAAGCTTTGACGTGAGGGTTGTGAGTATCTAGCATCTTTTTAAGACGTGCAACCATGGACTCACAAAAGAAGTGATTACGAAAAAGACTAATTACCATGCAATGACATTCATATATATAAAAATAACAAAACTAATAAGAAGAGAAATGGTACCCAAAATCATTGATCCTATTCTCGACCTCATTGGATGTATCATGAATATACAGTTGCAGAAAAGACGGTTGTTCACCAGGAGCTGGAAAAATATCACCAATTAGATGATAATTCTCGCCACATAAGTTAAACAAATAAGATCCTTTTCCATTGTTAACCGTGTGATCAACTGTTCCACCGAGAGAAGTGAATGAGAACATCATATTATATGCTTGGATGAATTCACGGTAATGCTTGCTCCTATCGTCTCTATTATATAACAAAGCCATGAGTGTCTTCGGAGGATCCCGAAGCAAAGGAAGATCAACCTTCCCTTGGTGACAACAAAGCGTAAAAACTGGCACAACATTCTTGAACCTCTTATTCTGACGCTCTCCAAACCACATATACGCTTGACAATGCTCACACTTGTAAGTCGGATCGGCATCATCTTCGTACTCTAAAAAAATACAACACGAAGAAGGATATAATCATAGCATCACGTCTACAAAATATATAGAAACAAACGAAAAAAAATCGATAAAAAAAAAATATATATATATATATAATAATATTTTTTGTGAGATGAAGATTTCGTGGATGGCCATTATCTTAGCTGGTTTGGGCTACAATTTTTTGGGTTGAGCTACGAATTACGAAGGCATTTGAGATTAACCATATCGGTTAGGTTTGGTATTCAATTTCAGAGGAAGTATAAAAAAAGGTATGTTTTTCACAAACCCTAACTCAGCCACCGTCACAAAACACAAGAGATTTTGAGACTTACCATGAAGAACCACATGGTTAAGACTAGGAGCTCGACAATGGAGAAGCCGTCACTTGTTGATTCTGATTCAACCTCAGAGTGGATGCCCCGTTTTGAAACTGATACATCGACAATGCTCGTTGCTGCTGCCAAAGAATTGGTTGCTGGTGTAGAAGCTCAGAATGAGACAAATCGAGAGGAGGGCTCCGTTTCAGAAAAAGGAGAAAAAGTATCGGAGAATGCATCATCTGGAAAAGAATCGGCGAAGGCTCAGCTCGCAAGTCTCGAAGACGTGTTCTGGAGAAAGAGAAAATGACTCCGATCTGTAAAAAGAAAGCAAAGGGTGAGGTCGTTTCTTCAAAATCTCCTCCTTGGGCACAAGCAGATGCAGCAATCAAGAGGTATCAATTTTTTGAAGGAAAAAAGATGTTGGTTGAACGAACCGTTCGGTGTTGGGAAAAAGTTTTTTTTCAGATTGAAGATGTTATCGAGAACGCTGGTTAGGAATCTACAGTGACAAAATTGGGTAAATTTCTTCCTGAAATAGTTTGGGAATTTTATGCTCAGTTACCAGAAAAGAAGAATTCTTTCTGCTCTCTATCTGTTACGATTCGTGGACATGATTATGAATTCAGTCTTTCTTGGATCAACAAAGCTTATGGGCTTTCTGAAGTAAATGAGCCCAATGATGATGATGTGTTGGATATGGATACCATGGCTCATTTAGTAACTGGAAAAAATCTGCTAAGTGGTCTTCTCTCACTTTGCCTTAGTTTTTACCAAGAATGGCTGCTCTTTATCACTTATGCTGTGAGAATTGGATGCATGTTTCTAACCATTGCACCTTGAAGGCTGACAGAGGGAGTCCGCTCTATAAATTGGAAACGCAGACACCAATTAATTTTGGGAAAATGGTGTTTGAGCAGATTCTTAAGTGTGCTACATGGAAGGATAAAAAGTGGAACCTCCTGTTTCCGGCACTGATCTTCAAAGTTCTGGAAGCTCAGGATCCTATTCAGCCCGCATCTGAAGAAGCTTATCACTCGCCTGAGCCTTTCAACATTCAAGTTAAAGAAGAGTCCAACACTATCAAGGGCGGAGGCAAATCTCAGGGAAAAAATTCTCGGATCCCAGTCAAAAATAAAAGGAAGGGAGTGATGTCAACTAAGTTTAAGGTTGCTGGTGCTAATAAAGAGAAAACTGATATTGATTGTGATTATGCGGTGTCTCCTGATAAAAGACATATGTATTTTGTGCTTAATATTCCAGGAAATGAATCTTCTACTCCTGTTGCTCAAGCTCTTCGTGCAGCATTTGACACATTTCAGACAGTCATCAATGTCTAAACTAGTAATGGAAACTGAATTGTTTTTAGTTTAGTTGTGCTTCCATGCAGGGGGAGAAAAGCAAGCTGCATAACTGAGATTTCTGAATTACAGGTTATGAGTGTCTGAATTTCAGGGGGAGTGTCTGTTCATCTTTTGGGTTTGTTGGCGTCGGAGTTTTTTCGGTTCAGGGGGAGTTGGGGTTGTATTTGTTTTTTAATGACTCCCTGGTACAAGACTGGTTATGTAGTGGTGGTGTTTTTTCTTTCTGGTTTTCGTATGTGGTTTGAACCAAGGAACTATGTAGTGTGTTCATTTGATATATGCATTATGTTTCTACATATGTGGATGTTCGAATAAGATGAAGTACAGGAAGCTTGGAATCAAACTAAGCTAAAAAGGGGGAGATTGAAGATGCAAACATCACAGGAGTTGATCACAGGATACAAGGATTACAGATTACAGGAAGCTGACTTGAAGAAGGAAACTGACGTGGAATCCAAGTGGGCCAAAGCCCAAGTTTGCAAAACCATCGTTTGAAGAATTCCAAAGTAAAAATGAATTTTAGAAGAAAAAGAAATTAGCTTTTTCTAGTTTGAAAAGGATTAGGAAAAGATCGTTTGTTAGTCGCTATAAATATATGACTAGTTTGGCTTGGAAACTTGGTGTGATAAAGAGATTGAAGTTTCTAAGGCAATAAGGGTTTTAAGAGTTTCTTTGAGAGAGAGATTCGATTTAAGCTTGCAAACATTGTTTATCTTGTTCAAGTTTAAGGAGTGCTAGATTTTCTTAGAGATACTTGTAAGTTCTCACTTTCTAGTAGACTTGTAAGTTACCATTAAAAAAATAATCTAGTGGAATTGTTTTTTGAGAAAAACATGTTTTCTTTATCTATCGTTTTACATTTAGCTATAAAGAAGATACGAACGTTATTGAAAAAGCGAAGTACTTGAGTACATTAATTATATTACTTGAATAATGACATGTTTTTGACCAACGTAACGATAATTTATAATCCAATTACCTCCTGGTTTTATACGAGTCCATTGTGTAAAGTCTTTTCTCAGGGGAATAATAAATAAAAAAATGGAGTCAATCATCGGAAGACTACATGTGGAGTGTATGATAAGATCGCCTTCAAGACAAAATAGCAACTTGGATAGCAACAAATTGATCATGTCATTATCATTGGGTGTTAGGTCTTCTTCGAGTTGTCGTTTGTGGCAACAGCAACATCACGAGCTTTTGCCTTCATCTCTGTCACCGACATCGTTTAATTATGCATTAATTAAGTGTTTCTATAGATCATGAGATTAACTTACTTTAAGCTTCGTTAAAGCTCCACATACACGAATGCAAAATTGCATTAATTTACCACACACACAAAAAAAACTAATGCAACCAGACCTAGACAAACTATATATATATTGATAAAAAAACCACCAAAATATTCCAAGAACCTGATTCACAATCCTAGATTGAAGTTTGATAGAATAATAAGAAGTTTTTGAGTTCTTCACACAACCTTGTTTTTTTGTTTTTGTTTTAGTTTTTAATGTATCAAATATGGCGATTTTAGTGATTTTGGCCAATCTCGAAAGGTCTCTCGACATTTTTAATCAATTCAATGTGACCAATTGAAACATACATTAATAGACAGTTTCTAGTGGCGCAATAGCATTTAATGTATGTACGCAACTGTAGATTCCTAAGAAAAATTACTCACGCTATTTCATAACTAAAAATTGTTTTAGTTAAAAGTGCGGAAATAAAATAACGTTTCTTCAAAAGATATCTTTTAATTTATATATTTATATATTAAAAACAATTCAGCTAATCATACAAAAAAAATTACGGAATATAATTGGTTAGATAGTATCTAATAAATATTGCATAGAAATACGAGAATAATTTATATTTTGAGAAAGAAAAAAATCTATAAAACAACTTATAGTCTTATATTATGAAACACAAAGAGTAATCAAATACATGCATCGATTCATATAACATCATGTCTTATTGATCTTTTTCTTCGACAAAAGTAAAAAAAAATTGGTATTTCATTCTCGATATTTCGTGTTTTATAGAAGTCCAATCGTTGCTTCTTTTTCTCTCGGGTGTTCGCCCTAGCCGCAAAAATCAATATCCAAATTCTCGGTGCCTGTCCGGCGTCCGGCGCTCATTGCTGGCTCCGCGAGAGGGTCTCTGTCCTAATCTTCTTGTAAATGGCTCTTCACAGTTGGCATGTGGGATGTGAGATGGAAACAGAGACTCGACTTTCTTCTTCTCCAGTGGTGCTGAGGCGTGGAGAAATCGCTGCGATGAAGTGGAGCGGTGCTGTGCTTTAGTCACTGGAGCTCGGTTGGTCAAGTGGTCCGATTTTTGCCGGTTATCTTTTGTCCAATTCCACCTTTGTAAATCACACCCAATCTTCGGTTCGGGATGATTTAATAATATAATTTTTAATTATAAAAAAACACCATGCATGTCTTATTTGATCTATGCAAACACGGTGAAACTTGCTTATTATGTCGGGGTATAACATCATGTCTGATTTGATCAACACAGTGAAACCTGCTTACAACAATAGATGCATGCATGTGTGTCAGACAAAACAATGCATGTAAGGATGACAAAGTGTGTTAACACGCGTTTTATCTATAGCATGCTGAGTGGATCATCAAGTTTAACTCGCGCAACTTTATGATATCGGGGTTTTACGGGTTGGTATGCGACTTCTTCAAATTTTATGTTTCGGAAGAAATATACTTTCTAAATTTGGTTTATACACAATTAAAAGAAATATGGTAGGCATCTATATTTAAAACAAAAAACTAATATATATATATATATAAATATATCGTAATAACTTCGTATAGCATACATTATACGAAGTTATACGACCTGATAAAAGACATATGTATTTTGTGCTTAATATTCCAGGAAATGAATCTTCTACTCCTGTTGCTCAAGCTCTTCGTGCAGCATTTGACACATTTCAGACAGTCATCAATGTCTAAACTAGTAATGGAAACTGAATTGTTTTTAGTTTAGTTGTGCTTCCATGCAGGGGGAGAAAAGCAAGCTGCATAACTGAGATTTCTGAATTACAGGTTATGAGTGTCTGAATTTCAGGGGGAGTGTCTGTTCATCTTTTGGGTTTGTTGGCGTCGGAGTTTTTTCGGTTCAGGGGGAGTTGGGGTTGTATTTGTTTTTTAATGACTCCCTGGTACAAGACTGGTTATGTAGTGGTGGTGTTTTTTCTTTCTGGTTTTCGTATGTGGTTTGAACCAAGGAACTATGTAGTGTGTTCATTTGATATATGCATTATGTTTCTACATATGTGGATGTTCGAATAAGATGAAGTACAGGAAGCTTGGAATCAAACTAAGCTAAAAAGGGGGAGATTGAAGATGCAAACATCACAGGAGTTGATCACAGGATACAAGGATTACAGATTACAGGAAGCTGACTTGAAGAAGGAAACTGACGTGGAATCCAAGTGGGCCAAAGCCCAANTGTTGTGTTTTTAGATGGAGAGAAGTGTTGTATTTATGGAGCAAAGTGTCGGCACAAGCATACAATGTTGAGAAGTGTGGGTACATCAAATACATCAAATACAAAACATGTGATGGAGTGTGGGTACAAGAAGACAAATGTTGAGAAGCATACAATGAAACTATAATTACATCAAATACAAAACATCTGATGTCGGCAGTAGAACACAAAACATGTGATGGGCTCCATTTGCTTCCCATACGAGCAACAGTCTTTGCATCCTCCTGAAAAATGAAATTTGACAAGTCAGAATGCACTATAATAAGAGAAGACATAGCAATGATAAATTTGACAAGTCAGAATGCATCAGAACAATACACTTCAGAACAGACATTAGTAAGAATTAGTAAACTTCCCATTGTCTCATTGTAAACTTCAGAACAATACACTTCTGAACAATTAGTAAACTTCAGAACAGACATTAGTAAACTTCAGAACAGACATTTCTCATTACTAAACTTCAGAACAATACACCATAAAATAAGAAGACAACTCTAAGTAACTTCAAAGGCATTTCTCATAAAAAACATACAACTCTAAGCAACTACATAGAAAAACAGACAACTCAAAGCAACTACATAAAAAACCGACAACTTTAAAAAACAGACAACTCTAAACATTCAAGCATTTGACAACATGTCAGTTATTAGCTTGTTCTTCAAAGTCATATCTAGATCACTAAGTGGCTCTATTTTTGCAAGTAGACTCTCCAACAACTTATGCTTACTAAGCTTCTCTTTCAAAGCAAAGTCCTTCTCTTTTATCTCCCACATGGACTTAAACTCCAACAGAGACTTCCCATCTCCTTCCACAACCGAAGCATTGGTAACATTCTTTTTGCCTTTACCCTTTGATGCTTTAATACCACAAGGACGAGGCATTGCTTCATCATCTCCGTGCGTAAGTGGGTGTGAGCTTGAAGATTGGGTGGAAACCTCCTTAGTCCTTCTTCTTTTTGACATTCC
Source organism: Eutrema heterophyllum (assembly GCA_002933915.1). NCBI lineage: Eukaryota > Viridiplantae > Streptophyta > Magnoliopsida > Brassicales > Brassicaceae > Eutrema > Eutrema heterophyllum. The sequence continues at coordinate 265,557 of PKMM01024283.1, forward strand.
ACTTCCTTCTTTTTGACACCATTTCTGATCATGTCGAAGCTCTCTCCAAGCATGCTTAAGGGTGAACTTCGACTTGTGATCATTGAAGTATATATCATGTGCCACTTCATCACATCATTGTCATTTTGGCCACTCGATTTCTGAGATGATGCAGCCTCATAGCACCCGACAAACTTGCAAACTATCTCGTTTATCTTCCCCCACCTTTGCTTGCAATGACCTGCCTCTCTCTTTTCAATACCGGCAAGCTTTGGACTTGCGGCAAAGTACATAGCAATCCGTTTCCAAAATGCTTCAGCCTTTTGCTCATTCCCAACTATCGGATCTTTGCTTGTGTTTAGCCATGCACTTATGAGCACCACATCTTCGGTTGGAGTCCATTTCCTTCTTGATCTACGGTCTTTGGCTATGCATTGACCTTGACTTGGAGCATCACACCATTGGGTACCAAAGACATGAACTTCTGATTCACCAAGTTCAATACTTGGTGAAACACTATCATACGGATTGGGTTCAAGGCTGTGGATTCTTTGTTGGCTAGTTAAGAGGTCCATGAAGCCTGAAGACTCACTATATGGATTCGTAGAATCCATATAGTTCTTCTGTGGGTGTTTGAAGGAGAAGGGAAGATGAGACTGATGTGGGTGTTTAAAGGAAAACGGAAGAGAAGACTGAAGGGGTGTGGGTTGTGTTAAGCAAGCGATTGAAGCTTTAATATAAAAGGTTAAGGTTAAGTTAGACCACCAAGCTTTTGTTTGTGTTGTTAGCATTGAATGTCAAACTAATTAAAGTCTTTACCTAACACTAGCAAGCTTTGGTTAACTGTCTAATTCAAACCATAAATACCATCATAAAGATAATATCTTCCACAAAGTCTTCTCAGAAGAATAAAGCAATGCTAGAAGAAGAATAAATCATAAAGCAATGCTAGAAGACCTTCCACAAACCGTAAACCGTAAATTAACAATGCTAGAAGAAGAATAAAGCAAATCCACAAAGTAATTATCTTCCTCAGACATACCCTTAGCACAAAGAGATGCCATTTACAATACAGAAAGAGAGCCAGTGGAATTACTGCCCACCATTGCACCTGTAATACGTAAGGAAAAATCAGTCAAGTCCACAACAAGTATTCATCGAGGAATACAAGGCTTCATCAGTCAAATAGATAATAGAGAGAAGTCACTCACTAAATATCTAACCTATAATCTAATCACTCTCAAACATATCGANCAAATTGATCATGTCATTATCATTGGGTGTTAGGTCTTCTTCGAGTTGTCGTTTGTGGCAACAGCAACATCACGAGCTTTTGCCTTCATCTCTGTCACCGACATCGTTTAATTATGCATTAATTAAGTGTTTCTATAGATCATGAGATTAACTTACTTTAAGCTTCGTTAAAGCTCCACATACACGAATGCAAAATTGCATTAATTTACCACACACACAAAAAAAACTAATGCAACCAGACCTAGACAAACTATATATATATTGATAAAAAAACCACCAAAATATTCCAAGAACCTGATTCACAATCCTAGATTGAAGTTTGATAGAATAATAAGAAGTTTTTGAGTTCTTCACACAACCTTGTTTTTTTGTTTTTGTTTTAGTTTTTAATGTATCAAATATGGCGATTTTAGTGATTTTGGCCAATCTCGAAAGGTCTCTCGACATTTTTAATCAATTCAATGTGACCAATTGAAACATACATTAATAGACAGTTTCTAGTGGCGCAATAGCATTTAATGTATGTACGCAACTGTAGATTCCTAAGAAAAATTACTCACGCTATTTCATAACTAAAAATTGTTTTAGTTAAAAGTGCGGAAATAAAATAACGTTTCTTCAAAAGATATCTTTTAATTTATATATTTATATATTAAAAACAATTCAGCTAATCATACAAAAAAAATTACGGAATATAATTGGTTAGATAGTATCTAATAAATATTGCATAGAAATACGAGAATAATTTATATTTTGAGAAAGAAAAAAATCTATAAAACAANTTCAGCCGCCGGGAAAGTATGCCGAAGAAGAAGAAGATTTGGTGCTTTGCCGAAGAAGAAGATCGGAGAGAAATCTCTTCTCTCTCCCCCGTAACGATTGAGACGAGAATATACAAGAGAGAGAGAGTATTTTTTCAGAATAATAACAAAAAAAACCCAAACCAATTATTTGCTGACACGTCAGGGGTTCTTATGGGCTCTAAAAACTCTTAAATAAGAACCGACTCTTACGTTATCTGGGCTTTCTGATTTAATTTTTGGACAATAATTCAATAAGAACCCCTTAAAATATCCTTTTTGGAGATGGTCTCATATAACATCATGTCTTATTGATCTTTTTCTTCGACAAAAGTAAAAAAAAATTGGTATTTCATTCTCGATATCTCGTGTTTTATACAAGTCCAATCGTTGCTTCTTTTTCTCTCGGGTGTTCGCCCTAGCCGCAAAAATCAATATCCAAATTCTCGGTGCCTGTCCGACGTCCGGCGCTTATTGCTGGCTCCGCGAGAGGGTCTATGTCCTAATCTTCTTGTAAATGGCTCTTCACAGTTGGCATGTGGGATGTGAGATGGAAACGGAGACTCGACTTTCTTCTTCTCCAGTGGTGCTGAGACGTGGAGAAATCGCTGCGATGAAGTGGAGCGGTGCTGTGCTTTAGTTACTGGAGCTCGGTTGGTCAAGTGGTCCGATTTTTGCCGGTTATCTTTTGTCCAATTCCACCTTTGTAAATCACACCCAATCTTCGGTTCGGGATGATTTAATAATATAATTTTTAATTATAACAAAACACCATGTCTTATTTGATCTATGCAAACACGGTGAAACTTGCTTATTATGTCGGGGTATAACATCATGTCTGATTTGATCAACACAATGAAACCTGCTTAGAGCTCTTTTCCCGAACCTGATCTCGTGATTGGTTTAACACGGTGAAAATTAGATTTTTCATATTCAATTTGAACTCTTTTCCAAAACTGATCTCGTGATTGGTTTATCCCTATGATTGGATTTTGAGAAACATCAAGATACACATGAGATAAGTGTGTATCTTCTTCAATAGAATATGACCCAATGCGAATTGAAGTCATTTTAGAAGAAATATTTGTGGTAAGGAAATAAATTGAAGATGTATGATCATTCAAAGAGTGGTATACATTTATATAGAGAAGTGAAGGGAAAAACAAAGGTTAGATCTTGGTCAAAGAAATTCAACGGCTAAGATTGATTCGTATTTCTCTAAGAGGGTGATAATTGATATATGACATGAAGTGACTACTCAATGCAATGGTTAGATCTTGGTCAAAGAAATTCAACGGCTTAGATTGATTCGTATTTTTCTAAGGTTGTGATAACTGATATATGACATGAAGTGACTACTCAATGCAACGGTTAGATCTTGGTCAAAGAAATTCAACGGCTTAGATTGATTCGTATTTTTCTAAGATTGTGATAATTGATATATGACATGGAGTGAATACTCAATGCAACGGTTGGATCGTGGTCAAAGAAATTCAACGGCTACAATTGATTCGTATTTTTCTAAGAAGGTGATAATTGATATATGACATGAAGTGACTACTCAATGCAACAGTTAGATCGTGGTCAAAGAAATTCAACGGCTAAGATTGATTCTTTTTTTTCTAAGAAGGTGATAATTGATATATGACATGAAGTGACTACTCAATGCAACGGTTAGATCTTGGTCAAAGAAATTCAACAGCTTAGATTGATTCGTATTTTTCTCAGATTGTGATAGTTGATATATGACATGAATTGACTAATCAATGCAACGGTTAGATTTTGGCCAAAGAAATTCAACGGCTTAAATCGATTTGTTTACACTATAAAATGGGTATCATGTTTGGCAAATAAGATGAATATCACCATCATCTTCTATTTCTTTTGATAAGAGATGAATTTCAACTACGATAGTTCATCTCATATACCATCTTCTTCTTCTTCATCCTCAGATAATGATTATTACGATGATATAGAAAAGCAAAAAGTAGCTCAAATCACCGCAAACAACAATTTTCTCATCACTCAAAACCTATTTAACTCAGAGGGTTCCCATGGTGGATCTACTCTGGGTCATATAGTAATCAACCGTGACCGGGAAAATGCTTCTCGCAATCTCTTTAATGATTATTTTGCTGATAATCCTTTGTTTCCTGAGACGATGCTCCGACGAAGATTCCGGATGAGCCGTCTGATATATCATGGTTTTTACCCGTTTTTAGCCATGATATAGGTCTTGTTTGTAGAGTCTTTCTAGTGTTTTCGTAGTCTTTTAGAGTCTTTTCAGGTTTTGACACGTTTGGAGCATAATTTGAGATATTGAAGCATTCTGGAACTTTTTGGAGCAAAGCAGAGATCGTGCAGCTGGGACACCGATTTGAAGCGCTTGTATCGACCGACACCACCTGGTGTCGATCGATACTGACACCGTGAAGGAAGGATCGTGACTCACTGCCCGTGTATCGATCGATACCACTTATGGTATCGGTCGATACCGTCGTCCATGGAAAAGGAAACGCGACTTTTTACATATCTGAAGAATCTGCACCTTGCCCCAGAAGTCTTTAATAATTACAAGAAGCCCCAAAACGTGTTTTAGCATTATAATTAGGTTTTTCAGCCACTTTTGTTGGCTACGCTTTATTTTATTCTGGTTTTGGTTGAGAGTGCTTTTGAGGGAGACAAGTCTGAAACTCTGTTCCTCCGAGAGAAGATTTCGAACCCTTGTTTTACTCTCTTCAATTTATTTGATTTGATGATCTATTCAATCATGTTGCTTGTTTCAATCTCCATGTCTGTGTAGATCCACTTTTAGGTTTAAGGTTCTCATAAGGGATTTCATTGAGTGCTGGATAATTGATTTGTTAGGATTCATAATTTGGATTAGTTCTTCACCTTAGGTTGTTCTCAAAGCTAATTCTGGACTGATCACCTAGAACTTAGATCTTAGGTTAATCGATTAGGCACGAAAGTGCAATTGAATAGTCTGACAAAACCTAGGGTGAGCATAATAAATATCCGCAAAGAGATTTGGTTTAGTTGTTTTGTGAACATATCAAATCTGAACTTTAAAGATGGTTTAGATCTTTAGGATTTGCAAAGAGATTTGGGATTCTGGGATTTAGACTTAGATCATTCTCGCAACGACAATTGGTTAATTATAGCTTAGTGATTTGAGTTCAAGAACCGTGCATAATCTAAATCATAATTGATTGGTTATCTGCATTCTCTGATTTTTTTAGAAATACCCTGAACCTATTTCTCCTCCATTTGATTACAACTCTCTTAATTTTGTTTATTGCTTTCTGTTAAATTGAATCGTTTAGCGTAATTCAAATCTAATTGGTCTATTGAGTGATTTCTTGAGTCTCTGTGGTTCGACCCCTAATATACTGCAACTACAGCTGTTAGTATTTTTAGGGTATTAATTTTGAGCTTATCAAAATTTGGCACCGTTTCCGGGGACTCTAAAATTCGCCATGAGATTTTAGCTTAGAATTTCGACTAAGTTCATCGGTATCGATCGATACTACCTGGTGTCAGTCGATACTCATCGTATTCTTTTTTATTTTTGTTACTTACGTGCTTTTGACTCTTGCTTTCAGGTGTATGCATAATCACTAAACCAGGAGAAACAAGACCACTCAGCTAGTTAATCTTTCCAACGAGGAATTAGCACTTTTGGAACGCACAAAAAGGAAAACAAAGAAGCCAGCAGATATGAACAATCCATTGGTTTTGATTCAGGATGAGGCTGGTACTTTCAGAGACCGAGAGGGTTAGTTGTGCAATGAGCGAGGGCAACGTCTTGACGAAGGAGGAAACGTCATTGCCCCTGAAGTTGTCAATGAGGCTGCAGCGCAAGTTGGGCGCGAGAATCTCGCGAATCATGTGGTTGCTCGAGAGAGGACGATTGGTGAGTACAATAGGCCAGATCAGTTCTACGCCAATCGATCAGCGATTCGCACTCCCGCTTTTCAGAGAAATGACTTTGAGCTGAAACCTGCATACTTCACTCTTGTGGGTCAGCATCCTTTTCATGGTCTTCCTCATGAGCACCCCATGGATCATATTGAGAGGTTTGAGGACTTGGTCACTAGCATCAAGTACAATGGAGTGTCCAATGATTACCTCTTCTGTAAACTTTTCCCATATTCTCTTGGTGGGGATGCATCTTACTGGCTGAAGCCCCCTGGGTCACTGACTACTTGGGAGGAGACTAAGAACGCGTTCCTGAACAATTTTTATGATGATGCGAGATCCGAAGAGCTCAGGAACAAGATCTCCCAGTTTTCTCAAGGACCGACTGAGGCGTTTAAGGCTGCTTGGGTGAGATTCAGATCATATCAGAGGGATTGTCCACACCATGGGTTCACTAAGGTTCAGCTGCTGGGTATCTTCTTCAGAGGGATTGATTGGAGATATCAGATGGCCTTAGATGCTGCAAGTAATAGAAATTTCAACACCAGATATCCCGACGATGCTTATGTGCTTATTGAGAACTTGGCATCTAGCAATAGTACCAAGAATGCAGGCTTTGAGCGGAAGAAGCATGCTGGGAGCATGGATGGATCGCAGATAGCTGAGGTTCAAGCCAAGCTGGATTCAATGCACAATCTCCTGATGGGAAAGACGACTAAGGTTGTACACTTTGCTGATGAGGTCGAGAATTTGGAGGAAGATGAAGTGGAGGATGTTAATTACGTTAGTGGTTCTGGTTTCCAGAGATTTGGATACGACAACAACTGAAACTTCAACAACAACGCTCAGCGAGGTGGATACAAGTTTGAAGGAAATCAATATGGTTTTGGAGCAAATCGATTTGTTCAGAAACCACTCCAGAGCAGCGACTACACACGCTCCTATGGGAACTCATCTTACCAGCCTATTCCTCCCAAGTCTCCAGAGAACAAGGTTAAATCCATGCTTGAACAGATTCTTCAGGGACAGCAAAAGTTGACAGTGGATTTCAATGGGAAGATTGATTCTTTATACACGGATCTGAATGGGAAAATCGAAGCTCTCAATCTGTCTCATAAGAAGCTGGAAACTCAGGTCGCTCAAACTGCAGCTGCTGTGAAGAGGCAAGAAGGTTTTCTTCCAGGGAAAACAGAGAACCCAAGGGCACACATCAATGCAATCACCTTGAGGAGTGGAAAGGAGGTCACTACAGGAGTGAAAAAGACCTAACTCCAGAGAATTTTGTCGATCTTGCTGAAGATGATGATTGGGATACTGAAAATCCCCGTGTATCGACCGACACCAACCAGTGTCGATCGACACCAGTCCAGACACCTGCTCGCGTCGTTTCAAATCCATCAGTATCGATCGACACACCCCCCCCCCCCCCCCCCCCCCCCCCCCCCCCCCCCCCCCANTACAAACCCAAGATACCTTACCCTCTGCCTCCTAGGAAGACGAAGAAGGATGTGGAGGACTCAAGATGCAGAGCTATGTTGGACAAATTGATCGTTGAGCTTCCTTTCATTGATGCTATTAAGACTTCTCTAGCCTTTAGAAGATATGTCAAGAGGATGGTGTCAAGCAATGTGAATCTCGAGGAGGGTGTCTTGATGATTAATCATGAGTGCAGCGCGATTCTGCTGAACAAGATTCCAGAGAAGCTACCTGACCGAGGGAGTTTTGTATTGGATTGCACTATCTACACAGAGAGATTCGAGCGTTCTCTTTGCGATATTGGCTCGAGTGTGAACCTTATGCCATACTCAGTTGCTCGGCGTATGGGGATGACAGATTTCAAATCCACAAGGATTTCGCTGATACTTGCTGATCGCTCAGTACGACTTCTAGAAGGACTGCTCGAAGATGTTCCAATCAAGATTGAGAATCGCTTGATCCCAACAGATTTCATCGTCTTGCAGTATGATGCGGAGCCCAAGGATCCTCTTATCCTGGGCAGGCCATTCCTTGCAATGGCTGGAGCGTTGATTGATTGCAGGAATGGGCAGATAGCTCTCAATATCGGTGATTTGGTTATGTCGTTCAACATGGAGAAGATGATGAAGAGACCAACCATCGATGGTCAGACTTTCTTTGTTGATACTTACAACGACATAGCTGAGGAGTATTTCCTGGCGATGCACCCTGAGGATCCACTGGAGAGAGCATTGGTGTACTCCACTGATTCAGAGGAGTTTCTGAGTGATGCTACTGCTGGATACGCCAAGCTGCTCGACTCAAACATATGAAGTATCGACCGATACCCATGTTGGTGTCGATCGACACCAGGCGTGCGCTACAGAGGAGTTGACCGAAACTCCTAAGAAAGCTGGTGTGCTTGGTGATTGGAGTGAGGATGAAGCTCCTAAGATCGAACTTAAACCACTCACGACTGAATTAAGGTATGTTTTTCTTGGTCCTAATTCCACATACCCTGTGATCGTTAATGCTTCCCTAAACAACGCAGAGATTACCTTACTGCTGAGCAAGCTGCGCAAGTATCGCAAAGCTCTCGGCTATTCTCTTGATGACATTTCAGGTATCTCCCCAGATCTATGCATGCACAAGATTCACCTTAAGGACGAGTCAAAGTCTTCAATTGAGCATCAGAGGAGGCTGAATCCGAACTTGAAGGAAGTGGTCAGGAAGGAGGTGATGAAGCTGTTGGAAGCAGGGATCATCTATGCCATCTCAGACAGTTCTTAGGTCAGCCCAGTTCACGTTGTACCTAAGAAAGGAGGGATAACCGTGGTGAAGAACGAGAAGGATGAGCTGATCCCTACAAGGACAATTACTGGTCATCGGATGTGTATTGACTATAGGAAGTTGAATGCGGCCACAAGGAAAGATCATTTCCCATTGCCATTCATTGACCAGATGTTGGAAAGGTTAGCGAGTCACCCATACTACTGTTTTCTCGATGGGTACTCAGGCTTTTTCCAGATTCCTATACATCTAGAGGATCAGGGGAAGATGACTTTTACATGTCCTTATGGCACATTCGCCTACAGAAGAATGCCATTCGGATTATGTAACGCTCCAACGACGTTTCAAAGGTGTATGATGTCTATCTTCACAGACATGATTGAGGAGTTTATGGAGGTGTTAATGGAAGATTTTTCAGTTTATGGATCGTCATTCAATAATTTTCTGGATAACTTGTGCAAGGTCCTACAGAGGTGTGAAGAGAAACACTTGGTCCTTAATTGGGAAAAGTGTCACTTTATGGTTCAGGATGGCATCGTTCTTAGGCACCGAGTTTCTGAGGCTGGGATAGAGGTTGACAAAGCCAAGATTCAAGTCATGACAAGCCTCCAACCACCGACGTCTGTGAAGGACATTCGAAGCTTCCTTGGTCATGCTGGGTTTTACAAAAGATTCATCAAGGATTTCTCCAAACTAGCCCGCCCACTCACCGCCCTATTATGCAAGGAGGTCAAATTCGATTTCACCCCTGAGTGCCTTGCAGCTTTTGAGGAGATTAAGAAGGCATTGGTGAGTGCTCATATTGTGCAACCTCCAGATTGGACTCTGCCTTTCGAAATCATGTGCGACGCTAGTGATTTTGCAGTTGGATCAGTTTTGGGTCAGCGGAAGGATAAGAGGTTGCATGTTATCTACTATGCCAGCAGGACCTTGGATGACGCTCAGCGTAACTACAGCACCACAGAGAAGGAATTACTTGCAGTCGTTTTCTCCTTTGAGAAATTTCGGTCCTACTTGATTGGAAGCAAAGTGATTGTTCATACCGATCATGCTGCTCTCAAATATCTGCTGCAGAATAAGGATCTCAAACCTCGCCTTTGTCGTTGGGTGCTTTTGCTTCAAGGCTTTGATATTGAGGTCAAGGACAAGAAGGGCATAGAGAATGGGATAGCTGACCATCTCTCGCGGATAAGGATCGATGGAGACGTGCCTATTGATGACTCCTTACCAGAGGAAAACGTCTACTTCATCGAGACTGGATTTCCAAGTGCTCCTACCGAAAATCTGCAATTTTCACGAACTGCAGGTGTTGGTATCGATCGACACTCACCTAGTATCGATCGATACACTGCGATTTTCGGACCTATTTTCTATATGGATCGCGCAGATGTTTCTGAAGGGTATCTCGCTGCTGTAGCTGTTCCTAATCGACCATGGTACGCCAATATTGCCAACTATCTTGCTGCAGACATCGAGCCAAATCATCTCAAGAGATATGATAGGAAGAAATTTATGCGTGAACTAAGGAGATTCTTTTGGGACGAGCCCTACCTGTACAAACACTGCTCTGATGGGATGTACAGGAGATGATTCATTGTCATGGGTATGAGTATGCTGGACACTTTGCTACTTTCAAGACAGTGTCCAAGGTTTTTCAAACAGGCTTATGGTGGCCTACTATGTTTAAGGATGCTCATGCTTTTGTCTCGCAGTGTGATGTTTGTCAGAGGAGGGGGAAGATCAGTAAGAGACATGAGATGCCGCAGAGCTTCATCCTTGAGGTTGAGGTTTTTGATTGTTGGGGCATCGATTTCATGGGTCCATTTCCTTCATCATCTAAGAACAAGTACATCTTGGTTGATGTGGACTATGTGTCTAAGTGGGTGGAAGCGATTGCTAGTCCAACCAATGATTCTTCAGTGGTGCTTAAGCTGTTCAAGAGCATTATTTTCCCTCGATTTGGAGTAACTCAAATCGTTATAAGTGATGGTGGCACTCACTTTATTAACAAGGTCTTCGAAAAGCTGTTGAAGAGGCATGGTGTGACTCATCGTGTGGCTACTCCTTATCATCCTCAGACTAGTGGGCAGGTTGAAGTCTCCAACAGGCAGATCAAGGAGATTCTAGAGAAGACAATGGGGACAACTCGGAAGGATTGGTCTGCAAAGCTGGATGATGCACTGTGGGCTTACAGGACTGCTTTCAAGACACCGCTAGGGACTACACCGTTTCACTTGCTGTATGGGAAAGCGTGTCACCTTCCAGTGGAAATCGAGCATAAGGCATGGGCAACAAAGCTAATGAACTTTGACATCAAATCTGCTGCTGAGAGGCGTTTGATTCAGCTGAATGAGCTGGATGAGATTAGGCACCACGCCTATGAGAACTTGAAGCTGTACAAGGAGAGTACTAAGGCATATAATGATAAGAAGATCATCTCTAGACAGTTCGAACCAGATGACCATGTACTTCTGTATAACTCTCGTTTGCAATTGTTTCCTGGAAAATTGCGTTCTCGTTGGTCAGGTCCCTTCACAATCAAGGAAGTCCGACCACATGGTGCAGTTATCTTGATAAGTCCTGAAGGCAAAGAATTCACTGTCAATGGACAAAGGGTGAAACACTATTGGGCGAAAGCCGAGATTCCAAGAGGACACATGGTGCCCCTGGATGATGCACCCACTGCCTAGGCATCCGCACGGTCAAGCTAGTGACTGAAAACAAGCGCTTGGTGGGAGGCAACCCACTGGTAAGCATGTATATAAGTTCTTCTGTTTTTCGTGTTTTTGGTTTTGTGTCTTGTGTTTTTATGTGACTCAGATGCGAGGAGACTGTATCGATCGATACCAGCAATGGTGTCGGTCGATACCACTTACCAAGGAGTTCCTATGTCGACTTAACCCTGGTATCGCTCGATACCAGTATTATGTGTCGGTCGACACTCTTACCCCAATCCGGTAACTTCTTTGATTTTCACAACTCCACTGAGTTCCTTTGTTTCTTTTACCAACTCTAGGCTAGATAACACTGGGGACAGTGTTGTTTAAGTCTGGGGGAGGTAGTTGCTGACAACGTTTTTTTGTTCTTAGAGTCAGTCGTTTTTGAGTCAAAATTTGTTTTATCGAGTCAAAACATGTTGGAGATTATGATATTTTTCTTGAATTTATTGTTCTGACTTTGCTTTTTAGTGACCAGTGTTACAGAATCAGTTCTAGATTGGACTAATGAAAAATCCAAAGGCTGACCAGTTAACTAGAAGACACCCATGTTTCAAGCAGAGTCCTTTAAAGCCTGAGCCAAATTTTTGCACTTCATCGATGTGGTTGATGTCCATAGAGCTTGATTCCTCATTCATATCTAACAAAGGAACCCATGTGTTTAAAGTAATGGTATCTCTCTCCTCTATTATAAGTTAATAAATAAGAGCATAAAAAGATGAAATGATTTTCTTCTAAGTAGAGGGCTAAGAAAATTTCCAGCGATCCCATTATTCTACTTGTGAGGGGATGATTACACAAAGGTTGGAAGCGAGGTTAGGAAAATTTCGCGTGATACCACTATTCGCCTACGCCTTTGATACATAGAGAGGGAAGAACCGGGGATTCGGTGGCAAACACCATCAATACTCGCGTTTTAGACCTTAATGTGTATATGCGGATCTAAAAAAAAAAAAAAAAAAGAACATGATGAGAAACAAGTATGGGGGAGAGAAAACAATACCAAAAGTGTGAAAACCAGCTGGTTCTTCTGTCATGATATTGTATGGGAAATAGTCTAGAAGGTTCTTGAACATTGATTACAACGATGAAACTGGCGATGAAGGGCTTTATTGGATAATGCTGTGAAATAATGTGTGTAGTCTGGGAAGCTGCGAATGTCTACGGAGAAGTACATGGTGATTAGATTTGAAACTGGTTAGGTGATATCTAGAGAGCTAGGGAAAAGAGTCATTGCAATGTTTCAAGAACAGGTCAGTCTCCGTGTTTTCAAACCTCTTTCTCTGGTTTAGCTTTCTGTTTGCTTGAGGGCAAGCAAAGGCTAAGTCTGGGGGAGTTGATATATCATGGTTTTTACCCGTTTTTAGCCATGATATAGGTCTTGTTTTTAGAGTCTTTCTAGTGTTTTCGTAGTCTTTTAGAGTCTTTTCAGGTTTTGGCACGTTTGGAGCATAATTGGAGATATTGAAGCATTCTGGAACTTTTTGGAGCAAAGCAGAGATCGTGCAGCTGGGACAGCGATTTGAAGCCCTTGTATCGACCGACACCACCTGGTGTCGATCGATACTGACACCGTGAAGGAAGGAACGTGACTCACTGGCCGTGTATCGATCGATACCACTTATGGTATCGGTCGATACCGTCGTCCATGGAAAAGGAAACGCGACTTTTTACAAATCTGAAGAATCTGCACCTTGCCCCATAAGTCTTTAATAATTACAAGAAGCCCTAAAACGTGTTTTAGCATTATAATTAGGTTTTTCAGCCACTTTTGTTGGCTACGCTTTATTTTATTCTGGTTTTGGTTGAGAGAGCTTTTGAGGGAGATAAGTCTGAAACTCTGTTCCTCCGAGAGAAGATTTCGAACCCTTGTTTTACTCTCTTCAATTTATTTGATTTGATGATCTATTCAATCATGTTGCTTGTTTCAATCTCTATGTCTGAGTAGATCCACTTTTAGGTTTAGGGTTCTCATAAGGGATTTCATTGAGTGCTGGATAATTGATTTGCTAGGATTCATAATCTGGATTAGTTCTTCACCTTAGGTTGTTCTCAAAGCTAATTTTGGACTGATCACCTAGAACTTAGATCTTAGGTTAATCGATTAGGCACGAAAGTGCAATTGAATAGTCTGACAGAACCTAGGGTGAGCAAAATAACTATCCGCAAAGAGATTTGGTTTAGTTGTTTTGTAAACATATCAAACATGAACTTTAAAGCTGGTTTAGATCTTTAGGATTTGCAAAGAGATTTGGGATTCTGGGATTTAGACTTAGATAATTCTCGCAACGACAGTTGGTTAATTATAGCTTAGTGATTTGAGTTCAAGAACCGTGCATAACCAAGATCCTAATTGATTGGTTATCTGCATTCTCTGATTTCCTGAGAAATACCCTGAACCTATCTCTCCTCCATTTGATTACAACTCTCTTAATTTTGTTTATTGCTTTCTGTTAAATTGAATCGCTTAGCGTAATTCAAATCTAATTGGTCTATTGAGTGATTTCTTGAGTCTCTGTGGTTCGACCCCTAATATATTGCAACTACAGCTGTTAGTACTTTTACGGTATTAATTTTGAGCTTATCACCGTCCTTTGTTTCTGCGTATTTATGATGCCATACAAAGACATGAAAATTACTTTGTCCAACGAAGAGATGGTGTCGGTAAACTTGGGTTATCTGGTTTGCAAAAAATAACTGCTGTATTTCGAATGTTGGCGTACGGTTTACCGGCGGATTCCACCGATGAGTATATCAAAATAGGGGAGTCTATAGCTGTAGAAAGTTTGAAACAATTTTGCCGTGCTGTTGTCGAGGTGTTTTCCAGCCGCTATCTTCGATCACCTGACGCTAACGATGTTGCACGGCTACTCCACATTGGTGAACGTCAAGGATTTTCAGGTATGTTGGGTAGTTTAGATTGTATGCATTGGAAATGGAAAAACTGCCCAACAGCTTGAGGAGGACAATATGCTGGTCGTAGTGGATCGCCTACTATTATTCTAGAGGCCGTAGCCGATTATGATCTTTGGATTTGGCATGCATATTTTGGTCTACCAGGGTCTAACAATGACATAAATGTGCTAGAGGCGTCTCATCTTTTTGCTAATCTAGCTGAAGGAACTGCTCCACCCGCTAATTATGTTATTAATGGGAAAAATTATAATATGGGTTATTATCTAGCTGATGGTATATATCCAAAATGGTCAACTCTTGTTCAAACAATTCATGATCCACGTGGTCCCAAAAAGAAATTATTTGCAAAGAAGCAAGAAGTATGTAGAAAAGACGTGGAACGTGCATTTGGAGTATTGCAGTCAAGATTTGCAATTGTGGCGGTACCAGCACACTTTTGGAATAAGAAAGTATTACATGATATAATGACAACTTGTATCATAATGCATAATATGATCATAGAGGATGAACGTGATATTGATGCAACAATTGAAGAACGAATCGAAGTCCCAGTCGCAGAAGTTGAGTTGGCAGGTGACGATGATGCTCGATTTCAAGAATTTTTGGCGCGACACAGGTAAATCAAGGATCGGGAAGCTCATATTGAACTTCGAAATGCATTAATTGAACATTTATGGTCCGAATACA
>PKMM01024292.1:0-26728 GCA_002933915.1 Eutrema heterophyllum
TTTTTTTTTGCTAAAAATATGTGTTATTAAAACAGTTTGATATTAAAAATGAATTCTGATTGTTTTATTGGTGTTTTCTGTTTTGTGAGCATTAATTAAACTCAACGCAATATCCAATTATTCTTTCTCGACTATCAACAGAAACAAAACAAAACAAATATTAAATTGGTTGCATGGCAAGATTTTTTCAGTTTTCATTTATTATTGTTGTTGGGCTGCTATTGGTTTGACAAACTACGTGCGAAGATGGGCCTCATGGGCCATACGAAAGTTGACAGAAAGCCCAAAAGCAAAGACTCTTGTTTAGACGTTGAAGTTACAGATGTAAGGCACAAGACACTATGCTGTGTGCAGAAGTTTCTAAAAAGAGGAAAAGATTAAACAATCAAGCATGGGAGAATACTAAATTATTCTATTCTAGAAAGAAGAGAAAAAACAGAAGCTGTCATTATGTTTTTTCTTCTGTCTTTGGTAGACGCACTCTTCTTCTTTCATACGCTCCTTTTGTAGTAAAAAAAAAAAAAAAAAAACCTGTAACAAGAGAGAAACACTACAACATTAGTAGTGTGTTCTTTGTAACCTCCTTTGAGCTAGTGAAAGTTGGGAGTGAGAGTACTCCCCCGAGACGTACCGGTTAGAAGCCGGGAACTCGGTGATCAATCTCTGTGTCGATTTCTTTAGCACATTCCGCAACTAATTACTCTACAAGTGGTATCAGAGCTTACCAGGCGAGGTACGCTGTTGCTGAAGAGGTTCAAAGGAAGGGTTAGCAGAAGTCAGTCTCAATGAGTAAAGATCGAGTTGAGGTGGACAGGTTCGATGGAACATATGACTTTTCTCTATGGAAAGTAATGATGATGGCTCACTTTGGGGTGCTGGGGCTGAAGAGCATCTTGAATGATGAGCAGCTGTTGAAGGATCCACCTGCTACTGCAGAGGTAGTAGTTGCAGCAGACAGAGACCAGCAGACAGGGACAGCAGAAGTGGTGGTGCTGCCTCCAATGGTTGATCCTGTAAAGTTTGAGAAATCAGAGAAGGCAAAGGATATCATAGTGATAAATGTGGGAAATCAAGTACTACGGAAGATCACACACTGTGAAACAGCAGCAGCTATGTGGTCTACACTAAACATGTTATACATGGAGACATCTTTGCCAAATAGGATCTATCTACAGCTCAAGTTCTATACTTTCAAGATGACAGACTCGAAGAGCATAGATGAAAATGTAGATGTCTTTCTCAAGCTGGTGGCAGATCTAAACAACCTTAGAGTGGAGATCACAGAAGAGGTTCAAGCTATACTGTTGCTGAGTTCATTACCTGACAAGTATGACCAACTAAGGGAAACACTCAAGTATGGAAGAGATACGTTGAAGCTGAATGAGGTCGTAGGGGCTGCCAAGTCCAAGGAGAGAGAGCTGACAGAACGTGGGAGGCTCTCCAAATCACACAGTGAAGGCCTGTATGTGCAGACAAGAGGCATGTCAGTAATGAGATCAGAAAAGGAATATAGTAAACAATGGAGAAGACAATCAAAAAGCCAAGTCAGATCAAGAAGCCAAGTTAGATCAAAGTCCAGGCCGAAATACAACAAGCACAGCAAGGGTTGTTTTATTTGTGGTAAAGAAGGGCATTGGAAAAGAGAGTGTCCTGAAAAGTTCTCAAACAAGACAGCCAATGGTACTAACAGTAAGCACTCAAGACACAAAAGAAGAGTGGGTAATGGATTCTGGCTGTAGCTTTCATATTACACCAGACAGAGAATCATTGTTCGATCTACAAGAATTCGATGGTGGCAAGGTTCTGATGGGTAACATGACTCACAGCGAGATAAAGGGGATTGGTAAGATTAAGATCTTAAATCCAGATGATTCTGTGGTCATTCTAACGAATGTCAGATACATACCTACCATGGGCAGAAACCTTATTTCCTATGGACAGCTAGAGAAGAGTGGCTGCAAGTATGTAGGAAAGGATTTTATTATCAACTTCTACAAGGACAGACATAGGGTTATTTCTGGCAGATATCAAGATGGGTTGTACTACTTACAAGGGAAGGTAGTGAAAGGAGAAGTTGCTGTGGCCAGACCTGAAGTTGATATGACAGCTATTTGGCACTCTAGGCTGGGATATGAGTTTGAAGAACATGAATGTTCTGGTTAAAGATGGTTACGTGCCAGTAAAGGAGGTAGACAAGTTGGAGTTCTGTGAGAGCTGTGTATTTGGAAAATCTCACAAGCAGAGTTTTCCAACAGGTCAACACACCACCAAAGGTATACTGGATTACATACACTCAGACCTATGGGGATCTCCATCCACCCCAGAAAGTCTTGGTGGATGTAGATACTTTGTGAGTTTCATTGATGACTTCTCAAAGAAGGTTTGGGTTTATTTTCTGAAGACTAAAGATGAAGCAGTGCACAAGTTCAAGGAATGGAAACAGGCAGTTGAAAATTAGACATGGAAAAGGATTAAGTATCTGAGAACAGATAATGGCCTTGAATTCTGTAATGCACAATTCGACAGCTTGTGCAAGGATGCAGGAATTCAGAGGCACAGAACGTGCACCTATACACCACAACAGAACGGTGTATCGGAGAGGATGAACCGAACCATTATGGACAAGGTGAGAAGTATGCTTGCTGAAACAGGCTTGGGTCAGGAGTTTTGGGCTGAAGCTACTTCTACAGCAGTGTATTTAATCAACAGAACACCAAATTCATCTATTGGATTCAAGTTACCTAAAGAAATCTGGACTGGTTCAAAACCAGATTTGAGTCATCTAAGAAGATTTGGGTGTTCAGCATTTGTTCATATCATTCAAGACAAGACAAGTCCAAGGGCAGTTAAAGGCGTGTTCATGGGATATCCATTTGCTATCAAGGGATACAGGGTCTGGTTACCATAACAAGGAAAATGCACTACAAGCAGAAACGTGGTGTTTAATGAAAACGAATTGCACAAGAACACAGTGGGCAATGCAGATGGAAGTGTAAAAGAAGCTGATAAAGATGCAACAAGGCTGAAAAAGAAGGCTGGAAAAAGGGTGTCATTCAGGCGTGGTCTTATCAGGGGTCCTTCTACTAGTTATTCTGATGAGGAAGATACATCATCTCAAGGTGGAGACAGTTCAGGTTCAGAAAGCTTAGACAGTCCAGAAAGTTCAGATTCAGAGAGTTTAGGGATTTCAGAAAATTCAGAAAGCCTAACAGAATCAGAAGCTGAAGGAGTTGCTGGGTCAGAAAAACAACAGTCTCTAGACAATTATGTTTTGGCCAGAGACAGAGAAAGGAGGACTAACATTCGACCCCCATCTAGATTTGAAGATGCAGAGTTTGTAGCCTATGCATTGGCAACAGCTGAAGACTTGGAAACAGATGAACCTAAGTCTTATGAAGAGGCCATGAGAAGTTCTAAGAAGAAACACTGGGAAAATGCAACGAAGGAAGAGATGGAGTCTCATAAGAAAAGTCAGACTTGGGATCTAATTGATAAACCAAAAGGAGAGAAGCTGGTAGGGTGCAAGTGGATCTTTAAGTTGAAATCAGGCATTCCCGGAGTTGAAGAACAGAGGTACAAGGCTAGGCTGGTTGCTAAGGGTTTTTTGCAGCAAGAGGGGATAGACTACAATGAGGTATTTTCTCCAGTGGTTAAGCATGTCTCAATCAGATTGATGTTGTCACTTGTGGTTAATATGGATTATGAGCTAGAGCAAATGGATGTTAAAACGGCTTTTCTACATGGGAACCTAGAAGAGAGGATCTTAATGAGTCAACCAGAGGGATTCATACAGAAGGGAAATGAGAACAAAGTCTGTCTATTAAGGAAGTCTCTATATGGCCTTAAACAGTCTCCTAGGCTTTGGAATCAAAGGTTTGACAATTTCATGAAGGACCAGAAGTTTGAGAGGAGTACTTATGATTCATGTGTCTACATGAGGAACGTTCAAACTGATCAAGCTGTGTATTTGTTACTCTATGTGGATGATATGCTAATAGCTTCAGGGAGTAAGTCAGTTATTCAAAAGCTCAAAGATAAGCTTAACAGTGAGTTTGATATGAAGGATATGGGAAAGGCTTCAAGAATTCTGGGTATGGATATTATCAGAGATAGAGAAAAAGGAGAGTTGATTCAGTCTCAAGGAAGTTATCTGAAAAAGGTGTTGAAAACATTTGGAATGTTTGAAGCAAGGCCAGTGGTTACACCAACTGCCTCTCACTTCAAACTCGGCAGTTTATCAGAGGAAGACAGGAAATCAGAAGCTGTACATATGGAGAGAGTTCCATATGCAAGTGCTGTGGGAAGTTTAATGTATGCAATGGTTGGTTCAAGGCCAGATTTAGCATTTGCAGTGGGTTTTATCAGCAGGTTTATGTCAAACCCAGGAAGAGATCATTGGTCAGCAGTGAAATGGGTGTTAAGGTACTTAAAGGGTTCATGCAATCAGAACTTGATTTTTAAGAGAGATTCTAAATTCTTCATTGAAGGGTTTTCAGATTCAGATTATGCAACAGATTTAGACAGAAGAAGATCAGTTACTGGTGTTGTGTTTAAGGTTGGTGGAAACACAATTTCGTGGAACTCAAGTTTACAGTCTGTTGTGGCTCTTTCAACCACTGAAGCAGAGTACATGGCTCTTACTGGAGCAGTGAAAGAAGCCATTTGGTTGAAAGGTTTGTGTGCAGAATTGGGGTTCAAGCAAGACAAGGTTGTGGTTCACTGTGATTCACAAAGTGCTCTAGCCCTAGCAAAGAATCCAGTTCACCATGAAAGAACAAAACATATCGACACCAAATTTCATTTCATCAGAGATATAATGTCTCAAGGTGACGTGGTTCTACAAAAGATTCACACAACAGTCAATCCAGCAGATTTCCTAACTAAGACGGTACCTGGTCAGAAGTTCCAGCTTTGCTGTGAGCTTCTCAACATTCACTGAAGAGGAGAAGCGGCTCCAGGTAACTCCATGGACCTCGCAGAACAGGAAAATCAAGCTGAGTTAGTTATACGTGAGGTGGGTTGCTCAAGCGTCAGAGTTGAGTAAGGTTAAAATTTTGAAATGGAGTTACCTGTGGAGATTCTGGAACTGTGCAGGCAGAGTCACAGGTTCCAGGTGGAGTATCTGACAAGAGAAGTTCAAGAAAGACACACGGTTAGCAAATCACAAAATGCTAAGTTTATAAGAAATCTGTGAACGAAAAAAGGGAGGTGACTCACAGCCGGTTTTTGGTTACTTCGTCGAGATCGGTTGCCGGTGAGAGCGCCGGAAGAGGAAGAGCTTGGTCGCCGGAGTCAACGCCGGTCAACACTGGTCAACACCTGTCAACTGGAGGTTGGGCCAAAATGTTGGGCTCCTGAAGTGAAAAAGAAATAAAAGGAAACTGGGCTTAAGTTGTTGTTCTGGCCCAAGTCATTTTCGGTGTTGGGCCTGACAGGCCCAAGAAGCAAAATTGGAGATTGCTCAATATCGCGTAAGAAGGAGACGGCTTACCGGAGTTGGTACGGCGCGGCTGATTTGAGGCGGTGGAGCGACGCCGAGTCGCTGAGCACGGTGGAGTTCATCTGGTGGAAGAAGAACAGGTTGTCACAGTCTGCAGGGTGTTCGAGGTTCTCTGGAGACGTTGAATTATCCGTCGGGAGGAGCAATTCCGACTTGGAATTTCTTCTGACTTGATGCCGCCATGAGAAGAAGCACCGGAAATCGGTCCAGAACTGGCGGTCGGAAGGTCAAGTGTTGCTCGATCGGAGTTGTAGAGGTCCGATCTGTTGCAGATGGCTAAGGATTGATGAAAGAGATTTGTTTCTTTTCGATCCGAAATTTGGAAGACTCGACTGATGATAGGCGTTGTGAATTGATGCGACGGCAAGGGTCCGACTCGCCGGGAATTGCAGAGAGGTCTGCCGGAGAAGACAGAGAAGACCCTATGTGGTGGAGATGGCCATGGATTTACTTCTCCCTCTTCAAATCGAGCGGAAACAGAGATTGCTCGATCTGAAATCTCAGAGATTTTGGAAGGAAGGCGTCACGCGCAGAAGGAGGAAGAAGTGGTTCCGCTCTTCGGAGACGATGGTTGATTCGTCGGAGTATTCAGCCGGTGGAGGTTTGAGCTCGGCGGCGGCCACTAATTTCGCGTGGAAGGAAGAGGAAAGATTGATGCTAGGTTACGACTTCACAAAGGGCAAGGTTTGTCAAAAGGTGGAGATTGTTGTTGGGCTGCTATTGGTTTGACAAATTAAGTGTGAAGATGGGCCTCATGGGCCATACGAAAGTTGACAGGAAGCCCAAAAGCAGAGACTCTTGTTTAGACGTTGAAGTTACAGATGCAAGGCACGTGTGCAGAGGTTTCTAAAAGGAGGAAAAGATTAAACAATCAAGCATGGGAGAATACTAAATTATTCTATTCTAGAAAGAAGAGAAAAAACAGAAGCTGTCATTATGTTTTTTCTTCTGTCTTTGGTAGACGCAGTCTTCTTCTCTCATACGCTCCTTTTGTAGTAAAAAAAAAAAAAAAACCTGTAACAAGAGAGAAACACTACAACATTAGTGTGTTCTTTGTAACCTCTTTTGAACTAGTGAAGGTTGGGAGTGAGAGTACTCCCCCGAGACGTACCGGTTAGAGGCCGGGAACTCGGTGATCAATCTCTGTGTCGATTTCTTTAGCACATTCCGCAACTAATTACTCTACAATTATTAACGTATGTTCAGAAACCCTAAACACACGCGCGAACTGTGACAAGATGTTTTCACGAAACATACAAAAACTATACTTATCTCAAAATAAATAATACTTGTGTAGTTACACATACTTGTACCCCGATTGGTTACACCAAGAACATATAATATAATTAATTACACATGCGTCTAGCAAGTAGCTAGTTCCGGTTTAAAGAGTAAATGACAAGAGATTGGTTTAGTATTTTTATTAAACTATACTAATTAATGGCGGTTAGGAGCAGGAGCAGGAGAAGGAGACGAAGAAGAGAGAAGAGATGAGAATAAATGATCGGCTAGGATTTGATTAGCTGAATCTGACGGATGAAAAGCATCCCAGAAGACAAAGTCTTTACGGTTTTTACACATCTTTGAATTGGGAAGACAAAGACCTCCTACGCTCGTGTCCACGTTGCAACACGACGTGTTCGCCACCTTAAACCCTGCGTTTATTGTAAAACCGCGTTTGCGTTAATGAACAAAACGCAAACTAGGATAACTTCTTTAAAATAATCAAATTTGTCCAAATTTTCTAAAATATTCCGACATTATCTAAATTTACCGAATCATCCGAAATAACTCCTTTAGTTTTTTTTTGTTTCTGTCAACATCATTAATACCTAAAACGGTTTAGAAATCTAAAATTCATTTAGCTCTTATCTGAATTTATTGAGTCTTGCAAAATACTCGAAATAGCTGAACCCGGCATGTTCCCCGAATCTCTTGTATCCTTTCATTATGAGTAGTATTCCGACATTATCTAAATTAACCAAATAAGCCGAAATAACTCGTTTAATTTTATTTTTTTTTGTCAACAATATTAATACCTTAGAATGGTTCAAAAATCTAAAAATCAATTAGTTTTTATCTAAATTTATTGAGTCTTTCAAAATACTCCCCAACATATTAATGAGTAATATATTCTAGATATTCAAATTATCCGTTTCCGATCCTTACTGGCTATGGTCTATTTCGATATCCGACATGAACATCCTTAACGCGCAAAATGCTAATTAACTTTTGATTTTGGGAAAATGATTAGATTTTCCTTACCGTAGCGAGTGGGATTGTTGATGAGATCAAGAACGGCAGGATAAGTGTCGCCGAAGGCGAATTTAGCTCCGGGAAGACGTTTGTTGAGATCTTCTAAAAGGTTCTTGGTTCTTGAGTTGAATTCCGTTACCCATTCGTTGACACGCTTCAGGCACATACCTGTCTTCGACTTCACTCTTTGTGATGGGATACAGCCCAATGGGCCTAGTCCATGAAATATTACCTTCCTCCCTCCCAATTTGTATAGCGTCTGTTTCCAAAAACCCAAATAGTTCCATGTCTTAATCGAGCAGCAATCAGCTAACATATAGTAGTATTTTATTAGGTAAATGTCCTTTGACTATTTTTTATTAGGTGAATACTAAATACCCTTAAGTAGGATTGGTGAAGACTGAAGAACTGAAGATTGGAAACATTAAAAAATGAATTTTGTTTTTTTGGATTTAACAAAAATTAAACAAAAATAGAACATAATTTTAATTTTAATGAGATCGACCATATCGATATTATGAAAATCAAGAAAAATCTTAGGTAAATATTCATAACCTTCTAGATATTTCTTGATTATTTTCATAATCTCGATATAGTCGATCTCATCAATCTCCCAATAATAATCTAAATGAAAATGGAAATAGAATCCGGTTGGAATACCGTAAGCTGGTTGTGTAGGGTTGAGGTCAAGAGTTCGACAAAATCGTCATGTGTATATTGCTGCCCATCTGCCATAAATGGCTGCAAGAAGTTGTTTACATAATCGTTGCTTCCTATAATTTAGAATTAAAACAAAACAAAAAATTATGTTAATGGTGATCGTAATTAATAATTATTTCTCTATAAAGGGAAGAAACTATAAAACCAAACCATAACCAAACAAATCAAAAATTAAAAACCAAATGGTTGAATTTTTTTAATTTATACCTAAGCCAATGAAGTACATGGCATCATTTACATGCTTGTTCGCAGCTCTATCTCCGATTTTCGCTCTAATAACTTCTTTAGTTTTCTTGAAACAATTTATTTGATCATCAAATGTCAACCTTTGAATCTGCTCGATCAAAATTACAAGAATTATATCAAAAAATCAAATTTTAAATTCTTAAATTAATAGAATATAGAAAAGGTCACTAAGAGTAGTACGAAGTAGAGGCCGGTCTCGTTGAGGATTCCAGCTCCTCCGGATGCGTAATTAATACCGTTGAGAAATGCGTCGCCGTTTTGTGATAACGATAGATATGGTGGTGGCGATGCAATCCCAAGCTTCGTAGCTAGAATAAGTAAGTATACATGATCATTAGTACATGCATGTGTACATATATTTATGTGCATATGTATATATGGAGAAAGAGAGAGAATGCACATATGATATCGCCGATAGTCCGACCGTTGGTGAATCTTCCGGTAGCTTTGCCGCCTGAGAAATCAATCCCATACCATGGAAAGTCTGATCTCGCAAGCGAAGATCGCAAATAATTGTTGTTACCAACTTCGGTTAATGAGTCGCCGAATATATATGTTATAAGCGACGTCGTTGAGGCTGATTGTGCGGCCACGGAGGCGGAGATGACGGCAGCGAGAGCCAGCCTTAGAATCATCATTTTGTTTTGTGTTAGTTTCACTCTTTCTTGTGTTACTTGATCTCTATTTTGGACAGAATATATGTGAATTAGTGTTGAAAATATATATATTGTGATGATGGGTTCATTTTTATTTATTTATTATTATATTGGTCATGCCCATTACAGCAAGTTTGTATATATTAGGTGATTATTTTCTTAACTATAGAACTGATTTTTATTGTTCTAGAAAACTGATTTTTCTAGAGAAACTTCATGGTTGGGAAAATATGTCAGGTGATACATCTACTTTAGGTCAGAGTCGTCGGACTAGCTCTTGTTTGAAAAGTATCGGTGCACGTTTTAATTGTGTACTTAAAACCGTTCGGTTAGACTTGCATTCAATCCGGTTTGTTCGATACCAAATCCATGGGGTACTGAGCAATCCAGTTTACGGTTCGGTTTGGTCATTTTTGGTTTTATCGGTTTTAGAAAAATAGAAATCATCTAAAACCATTTGTAATTTGGTTTTGGTTTTGATTTCGATTCAGTTTGACGCAATTTTATGTTTTGGTTCAGATTTGGTTTCGTTATATAAATATAAATTTGTAATGAATTTATATTTATTCGGTTCGGTTTAGTTTGGTTATATAAATATTGGTTTTAGTTCGATTTTGGTTCTAGTTTTTTTTAATTTTAAAATATTGAAACCAAGCCGTTTATAAAACTTTCCGTTTTATGGTTAAACTATTTCGATTTGGTCCATTTTGGTTTCTACGGTTACAATTTTTTTGTCCACTCTAGTCTGCATGGATAAGTAGGTTTCTCACACCGTCACACGTATCTACGGTCCAAATACGGATAATGGATCTTGGATATGAGGGTAAATTGTATTAAAAATGAAAAGCCAAATATTTTTATGAAATGAGTATTGTTTTTTTTTTATTTTTAGATGAAATGTTAATTTATTGATCATTACTTGAAAATGTAAAAGATTATGGTGCAAAAACAATACCTTTAAACAAACAAAAAGAAGTTGAAAAACCAAAAACAGATAGAACATCGATCAACTTGAAAATGGGTTTTGTGGAGAAATTTCAAACCATAGTTGTAGCAAGTTTCGAAAACGTTGATTAGTTGCATAATTTAAAGACGAGATCATGTTTCGCATTAGCTTATCAATGAGTCAAATGAGATGGTTGATCAAGATGTGACCCCTCTGATGAATTCGAGAGTTTCGTTCTCTCCATATTGAGTAAATCGTCACCTGAAATACTAACCGGCATAGTATTTTAAGATGCCGATTTCCCTTCAAAGCAATAAGCTGTTGTAGCGTCAGTGTCCAATCTGGGTTTTGTTGGTGGTTAAGCAATTTTTGCAAGAGTATTGTTTTGGCATAAGAAAAGAGTATTTTGATTTTTGATTACTTTCTAAAGTATGTATGGGTTCTTGCAAGTTATGATTTGGTTGTTTAGGAATTAAAGTGAGATATTATTAGTTGGCCAACTGACGACTGACGTCATAAGAAGTCAAAATGTGGTTAGATTTTAGTTTGGTTCCTTATTAATTTATTTACCACACTTACGGTAAGAAATCCAAATACATGAAAATACATAAAAATTATAACGTTAGAGTGTAGATTATAACACCGAGCGACGAAGAACAAAGCCTAACGCATACGATTGTGCAGACGAATGGAGAAACAACACCTAAATTTGTCTCACGAGTCACGTCACACGTGAAAACAACTAATTAATTATTAAATAATTTAGATTAATGTCATTTTATGGTTAGAGATTTTTAATACTATACAGTCAGGATTTCAATTTGGGTTTGTTTCATTTTGTTTCTCGGTTTTAAAAGTTTTTGGTTTATAAATAAAGAATATATAACTAAAAACATAGATGCTTAAATAGAATTTTTGTTTCCGTTTGGATTCGCGTTTTAATAAGAATATTTTTAAGTTTCAAATAAATTGAATATTCGTAAGCTGACAAAAAAAAAAAATAATAATAATTGATGATTCGTAAATGGTGGCACTTTAATTAGTAGCTCCATATCTCTCACCTCCATTCAAAAACAGCTTTTTGTTAAAAGATAAGTTTCTATTTTGATCTTCATGTGCATGTTCTTAAACACACTCTCTTCTCGAGATATTCCAAATAATGAGAAAATATACTCGTCTTTTTTTTTTTTTTGAGAAAAGGGTTTTTTGAGATATACTCGACTTTGAGCTCTTTGATTCTCCAAACTTCTAAGCTTTGGTTGCTATGATTGATCATCTTTGAGTTTCGTTTCCTTTTTTATTTTGGCAATAATTTATTTGCCACTACAAGAAACACGGGACGTAACGTCGGTTATTATTGAATTTCACGTCATTAATAAACCGATTTAAATAATTTCACATCAGTTTTATAACCGTCTTAATAAGGGGCGACGTTAAGTATTTTAACGTCACTTGATAAATGACGTTTACTTTAACGTCTGAATATTTGGGTCGGTTTAATAGAGTGTACCGACAGCTTTTATGTGACTCAAAATTCAAATCACATTTCTTTACGTCGGTTATGAGTCAAGTTATACAACCGACGTATATGCTCCATTTATTATTTTTAACTATTTTATGCTAATTATTATATATATTATATTATATATACACTCCAATTAACAAAAATTTCAAATGTAACTCAAATAAAAATTCCAAATAATCAAACGAATCTGTTTTTACATAGAATATAAATGGGATCCAAATACAAATGTCATTGAAACTATAATATGAAAGATACAATCTTATTATATTGTGTACCTATATGTATCGTCTTCATGGATTTTCTTTGTACTCTTCTTTTCCAAATTCTCAAAATGCTCCTTTTGCCTGAAATTAGATAAAGCAACAATTATTTTATATCACCAAATAGACTGCGACAATATTTGAAAAGACAACAAAAACAACATTTTGAAGACATCATCCGGAAAGCATAAGCAAATCTTAACTGAGGCATTTAGAGACAATCTCCTCACATCGTCAATGAAACAAACAAACTTGCAAGAAGGAACAAATCTAACTAGTGCACAAAATAGACTCAAATCCTAACTGAGGCATTTAGAGACAATCTCCTCACATCGTCAATGAAACAAACAAACTTGCAAGAAGAAACTAGAAGCTATTGTTGATTAACATACCAGTTTCAAGTGAAATCCGAATCAAATTAGTTTATGGTTAAGCTCAAAGTCCAGTCTTTGAAATGCTATTTTCCTGAAATTGTGTAGATAAATTACAAAGTTGAAGTATTATGCAGAAGGTACATATAATATTGTTACCTGGTCACTGTTGATACTAGATGCTTGATGAAGATTGGTTTTAATCTTTGTGTTCCCACCCATTGCACTCACCTGAAAAAAGTTACAATTGGTGTTACCTACAGGAAATGATAACTTCTTAATCACGAAGAAATTGTATATTATTTGAAAATTATTTCTTGATCCAACAAGAGCACAAAGAGCATCAGTCACGATATCTAGTTTGTCTTCAAGTCCTTTCATGCGGGCCTTTATATCTACAATCTCAGCATTAGATGGCGTGGAGTCCAAATTCGAAAATACTTGGATGATGTTGGGCCATGTCCTACACATCGAACTCGTCCTGGATGCTCAGGACCAAATACTTATTCAAATGCATCAGTTGGTCTAGACTCATTACTTAGTGTTTCACTTTGAACCATATGGCCAAAACCCACCTCACACGCACCCTCACGCCACTGAGATCCTTGTCCTTAATTATCGAGGGAGCATTATATGTTGGTTTTGTCTCTTCCAATCAAGACGATAACCGTTTATTCGCCAAAATTTTGCATCCCGGGGATGTGTTCGTGTTCCCCATAGGAATGATCCATTTCAAGTGAGCATCGGGAAAACCCCCGCGGTGGCCTTTGCAGGACTCAGTAGCCAGAACGCTGGTGTTATCACAATCGCAAACATTGTGTTTGGATCAAACCCTCCGATTAATCCAGAGGTTCTGGCGCAGGCGTTCCAGTTAGATGTCAATGTTGTCAAAGACCTGGAGGCCAAGTTTAAGAACTGAATTTAAAGTATTAAGAGTGTATCATTACAACACTTAAAGTAATATATAATGTAATACGAATTAAAGGTTATGCTTAATAAAATAAAATTGGTGTCCTTCACCTAATATATATATTGATTTTACATTTTTCGAATCTTGATTTAATTTTTTAGTCTTAAAGATTCAACGATTTTGTTGTAAAGCTTTAGGTTTCTTTGGCTTTTCCATCGATCTCTCCACTACAAGAGAACATGCGTTTTTTGATGGGAAAAAATCCGTCGGTTACAACTCGTCGGAAATTGACTTTAGTCGGAAATCCTCTGACGGGCAGCAGTCGTCGGAAACTGGTCGGAATATTTCTGACGGATTACCGACGGATGTTTGATCGGAACTACGTGTCGGAACGTTGTCGGAAAGCCGTCGAAAATATTTCCGACAGAATTCCGACAGGCTTTGTTTCCGACAGATCTTTGTCGAAATATTATGTCGGCAATCCGTCAGATTTCCGTCAAAAATCCGACAACTTTCCGACGGACTATTTCCGAGGGATTTCCGACATAAATTAATAATTTGTTTTTAAAAAAAATTATTTAATAATTGATTAATTAAATCAAAATTTTTAATTATATTAATTAATAATCTAAATTAATGAATTAAAATGAATTGAAAACATAAAAATTTCTTAATAAAATTCATTAAACATAAAAAATTCACTAAACATAAAATTTGTTCAAAAAAAAAGAAGAATATTTAATTGGGAAAGAGATGGAGAAGGTGTCATTCATGATCTTCTTCATATCGGTGAGCTCTTGACAGGTTGAGTTGTGTGCGGACTCCAACTGTTCGACCTTTGCATCACGGTCTTTCTCTGCTTGGCTGAGCCTCTTGATTTCGTTCTTGTACTCTGAAGCATACCGAGGACCCGAAGACGAAGACTCTTGGGTCGGAAGTCCGCCTAACCCACTGAATCGATCTTTGACTTGTCGAGTTTCCTACGAAATATTATAAAAATTATTAATGAAATACGGAAAAAAAAATAATGGAAACAAATCAAAACTTACCGAGAGAACAATGTTGTTGATCTCTTCCCGGTCCAACTCGTTTGAGGAAGTTGATCCATCAAAAGTGAGCTGCGACATTGAAATTAAACGTTACATCTTCTTCTTCTTGCAACTCTCAACAACCTCACGCACCCCCAAGTCCTAGATCACACCATTTTTTTGTTGGTGTGCCTCTTCTCCATGACTTTAAGGTAATCGGGAGCAGCATCTGCTTCTTTCGCTTGTCAAATTTTATTAAGTAAAATAATAATTAAAAATGAAATTAGTAATTAAAAATGTAACTAGCTTATACTTACCATTTTCCATCGCTTCGCGTTCGACAGTCTTTGCGCCCCCGTTGTGAATGTAGATCCCATTCCCTCCTCGGTCACTCTTCCGGTTCTTCGAGTTTTTTTCGGAGAGCTTCTTCGTCCCCGGCTGACTCCAATACTCGCAAAAGCCCTTCCAAACATCGTCCTCAAGGTCATTCCGCTTGTCTTTGTTGTGCACCCACTTCTGCTTCCATTCGTACATGTGATTCGAGTATCGAAGACCGGCATACCGATCGAAAGTGGTCAGCACTTTCGTCGTCATAGTATGCTCCCAAGTGAACTCTTGCTACATTAAGAAAAACACATAATGTTAGTTTTCAAAATTATTGACAAAATTAAAAAAAAAATCAAAAAATCAAAAAATTACTTACCGCGAAAGTTCAAGTCCACAAGTCTTTCTCGTCGTTCGGCATGTCCGAGTACTTCTCATATGGTTTGTCCAACATGTTATGGAGCATCCGCAATATCGTCTTTGTGATCTCAAGCGACAACTAAAAAATGAAAACATTAAAAATAAGAAATAAATATGTTAAGATTCATAATCTAAATAAATTGAAATAATAAACAAAATTTCACTTACTAAGTCCCGTCTTCGAACTTCGGGTCGAGTCGGATGCAATGGCCCCGGTTCGGCTGCTGGACAATATCCTCGATCCTAATCCGGCTGCGAACACCAGATTGCTCGGAGTTCGGGACTTCAGTTTTCTAAAACTTTCAAAATTTCAAAAAAATCTGAAAATTTTTAAAACTTCCAAAAATTTCAAAAATCAAAAATTCATAAAATTTTCTAAAATTTCAAAAAAATTCAAATTTTTTTAAAATTCTAAAATTAATTCAAAATTTTTCAAAATTCTAAAATTTCAAAATTTTCCAAATGTTCCAAAATATTCAAAATTTTCATAAAAATTCTAAAAATTTCATAATTTACAAAACAAAACCTAAAATTAAAAAAAAAACGTTTTAATACGTTTTTTAGTGTCCAAATTTCTAAAAATGTTTTATAAAAAAAAACTAAAAACGTTTTTATAAAAACTAAATGCGTTTTTAATTAGTACAAAATTCTGAAAAATTCAATTCTAACTTCTAAATACTAAATAAACGTTTTTAGTATTATAAAAACGTTTTTAATAATAATAGCAATTTTTTAAATTCAAGAAAATGTTTTCTAAATCTAAAAATTCTAATCTAACAATTCTAATCTCATAAACCCTAACAAAATTCAATCCACCCAAAAAATACACAACAAATCTCATTCCAATCTAAAAAACTAACCACCTAAATCTAATAAACTCTAAAAACTATCAAAACTAACAAGATTTACAAAAAAAACCTAAACAATTACAATTGATCCATGGTTGATGATGAAAAATGAAGATTTAGAGAGATTGGAAGAGATAGCAACCAAAATAGTCCGATATTAGAGAGAGAAGACGAAGAAAACAGTAAGAGAGAGAAAGAGAAAGAGAGAAATGAGAGAGAAGACAGTTCGCGAATAATAAATCTACGGATTTCCGACGGCTATATCTAGGGCTGGGCATTCGGGTCCACGGTTCGGGTTCGGGTCGGGTTCTCGGTTCTCGGGTACTCAAAGTTGGAGAAGTTAGGAACCGAATAGGACCCGACAAAAATTCAGTTCGTTTTGGTTTGGGTATTGTCGGGTTCGGGTCGGTTTTAGGATTTTAAATGAAACCCGATATGGAACCAAAAATAAATTCGGGTCGGTTTGGGTCGGTTTTGAACCTGAATTACCCGAGAAAACCTAAAATAACCCGAAATAACCCAAAAATAACCCGAAATAACTCGAATAATCCGAATATATATATATATATAAATTATATATGCATATGTATATGCGATATATACATAATATGATATATTTGTAATATTTTGGGTACCCGATCGGGTTTCGGGTTATACCCAAACCGACACGAGAACCGAATTAGATTTACACAAGAACCGTTTGGGTTTTACACACAAACCGAAACCAAACAGAACCCAATATTTTGGGTCAGGTCCGGCGGGTCAGGTTTTATGCCCAACGCTATATCCGTCGGAAATCCGTCGGATTACTAAAAAAATCATTTAGGCGGTCAATCTTCCCGCGATCTCGAAAAAAAAAAACCCGTCAGAAATTTCCAACGAATTTATGGTATATTTGGGGTTTAGGGTTTGGTGATATGGTTCAAGTATCCCTAATCTACATGTTTCATTCAAAAAAATTGTTAATTTATCAATGTTAAAGACTTTGTATGAGTTTATTAGTTTTACTACATTAAGCTTATACATTTCACATAACGTATATTATACCTTATATTAACACTTCCATCAAATTTTATAAATTCTATAACACACATTTATTTTGAAATTTGACTAGTTGAAGCTTGTATATACATAGACAATTGTTTGTCTACAATTTCTACAAAAAACCTAAACCCTAAACCCTAAAACATATTTTTTAATCATCCGTCGGAAATCCGTCAAAAATTTCCGACGGATTTAGGAGATTGGAGTTGTAAAACTTGATTTAAACGAGATAAACATGTTTAATACCATGTGTACAATAATCCGTCGGAAATTTCCGACGTATGTATACTTAACAATAATTTTTTAGGGTTTTCAGAAGGGTGAGACTTAAATACATCAAAAGCCAAAGTTTATAAAACTTTCACATAACTAATATCTTCCACATCACAAATTTTTGTAAAGATTTTAAAGGGAACAGAAGATTCGACAAAGGAAACACAGAGAAGAGATCAAAAGATGGTTTTATTATTGCTGTTTTGGGAAGCAAAGTACAAAGATGTGTTTATGCGGTTTTTGCTAGGTCAAAAAAGTCCCTTCTACGAATGATTATGCTAACTATTTATACAAGTCTCGTAATCGAGGATCTCGGAAAGTATTTGGAATATTTCATTTTTCCCTGTGCGGCCGTCGACTTAGATCACCTCCTAGGACAGATAGTAACCTAGGTCATTTGATGGGCTCGTGGTTCGGCCCATTAAGCTTAAAAAGTGACATTCGTCTCGGCAAGTAAATCTTTGTTCCGGCTCGGCCCACGAAGTGCTGGTCTTGGCCCATCATACATTGCCAAGATAAACCGAGTCGGCATAATCTTGATTTGGTCTCGGTTCAGTCTTGGTTCTGTTTTGGCCTCGGTTTGGTCTAAGAAACGATATTGATATCGCCTCGGCTCGGTCCCATTTTGCATGAGGTAAACTGGCCGAGGCGAGCCTTGCCGAGGCGAACGGAATGGGTCCAAGCTGTCCTTTGGCTCGGTCGTCTCCTTCTCCCCTTTGGCTCGGTCGTCATCTCCTCCCCTTTGGCTCGGTTCGGCTAGGGTGGTCTCCAAACTTAGTCGTTTTTAGACGGTTAATCTCGAGCATGTGGAATCTGACCCCAACAACTACTCTGAATCCAATGAAGAGTAATTTGATTCTGCTGAATCGGAAGTTTCCCCAAATTCGTCATTTTTTTCCTCTGAATCCTCAAATACCCGATTGTCCGTATGTACGGTGAAATGAACAACAAGGTCGACCTCAAGGGAATGCTAGATCGAACCTAAACCTATGGAGCTTTGTTGGAGGGGTTCATGATCGGATATCCCATAAACCCTACCTCTCGGGTTTATCAATGTCATTGTAATCCACATATCTTGCTTGTTTGTCACTCGAGGATAGGGAATATAACATACCTACACCATGTATTTTAGTCATATAAAATTTTAACCACGGAAAGTGTATATAAATGTTAAATTATAATTAACTACTAAAAGTAAAAGAATAAAACAAACATGGTCTGTTTGTGAAGCAAGTACGAATGGATCGTATTTCGAGAGTCGCCTTCTGCTATGTATTGATGTAATACCAAATTGGTCGTGTCGCACACTGCTTCCTACTAATGGGTTGTACCAGTCGCATAAAAATGCAACGTATTTCAAGCCGAGCATTCCTATCGGAAATTTAACACTATCGGAAATCCATTTAAAAACTCGACCTTTGAAAGTTCATCCAACCGAAAAGCCAGAACCGGAGGCTTCCCGTTTGTTGTCACATGTATTGCTTTACGAGAACAAATGTCTAGCAAGTCCAATATAGACTTCAGATTGTCCTTCGTCTTCCCTTGGACATTGAGAACGGTGTTCATAATGTTGTCGAAAATATTATTCTCAATGTGCATGACATCTAGATTATCCCTCAAAAGATGGTCTTTCTAATAAGACAAATCCCAGAAAATACTTTTCTTATGCCAATTATGTACGTTGCCACAACCATAGGATGATGCCCATTACCACCACAATCAACGGTCCTCTCTGCACCAAAATCTCTGAACTGAGTCAACAAATACTGTACATCTAACTCAAGAGGTGCACCATCAAATACTCGACGGTCATTCCTAAACAATGTGGTGCCCGACGATAAGGATGATTGCTTGGTAGAAATCGCCTATGACAATCAGACCAAGACGTTTTCCGTCCATGCTTTAATTGGAACGAATCTATGTTATCTTGATAGTACGAGCACAATAACCTTACATGCGTTGTTCATCCAGATAACATGCTATATGCTGGAAAATCACTAATGGTCCACTAAGTACCGACCGCATGACAAAATTCTGCTGACAAGAAACATCAAACGCCTCAACACCTTGCTCCGATAACATTTGCAGCTCATAAATCAATGGCTGAAAAAACACATCAAGTGATCTCTTCGGATGCTCTGGTCCATGAACGAGAATGCTAAGGAACAAGAACTCTCGTCTCATGCACAAAGATGGCGGCAAATTGTAAGGTGTTACAATTACTGGCCAAAAAGAATTTTGTCTACCATGCTTCCCAAAATGGTTGAAACCATCGGTACATAATCCAAGGTATATGTTCCTCGCCTCATACGCAAAACTGGGATACATTATTAAAACTGTTTCCATGCTCCTGCATCCGAGGGATGAGCGATTTCTCCATCTGTTGTATGCTCTGCATGCCATCTCATTGCTCCCAATGTGCGCTCTAATTGATATAACCTCTTCAATCTCTCTGTTAACGGCAAATACCACATCCGCTTATATGGGACTGAGACTTTTCCACCTGTTTCCTTATACCTAGGTTTACGACAAAAACGGCATGTTGAACGGTCTACGTCCTCTCTCCAGTCGATCATACAGTTGTCGATGCATACATCTATCATCTGATACGGCAATCCTAGACAAGCAACAAGTTTCTGAATCTCATAGTATGATGCCGGTGCAAGATTATCTTCTGGCAAAATGTCTTTCACAAAATCAGTGATTGCATCCACACACTCCTCACTTAAATTGAAATCCTTCTTTATACCTATCATCCTAGTTGCAGCTGATAAAGGGGAATGTCCACCTCTACACCCATCATATAACGGATTTTTAGCAGCGTCTAACATATCAAAAAATCTCTGAGCTTTTAAGTTAGGTTCTTCTAAGCTAGCGCTATCCCCAATATATTGTTCACTAGTACTAGCATAATTGATAAAACCATACTTAGCAACTGAATTGCGTTCACCATCTGAACACGACCTACATTTTCTACTTCCATTGAAGGTTCTTCTAAGCTAGCGCTATCCCCAATATATTGTTCACTAGTACTAGCATAATTGATAAAACCATATTTTACATATATTTAGGGCTTTATTTTCATAGGTTTTGATCTCACATTGTATAGTTTTGAGATATTTTCATGCATTTAGGGTCCAATTGAGTCTCATTTCATTTGAGATGTCGTAGGTTGTCTTTGCATTTTTTTTTGCTTGCTTGAACCATTTTCAGGTGCTCTTGGAGTCAGAGGAGTTGGAGGAGTGAAGATTACCATCATAAAAGGTCATTGCGGTATACAGAGATGCAAGATCAGGTTGAGACGTCAGAAGTTTGGCATTGGATAAAGAACTTCTCACCGATGGATTGAGCTCATATTTGAACACAAGATATATCAATGGATTAGCTTTCATTTGGAAGTTGTGTGAGGCAATTCCAACGGTGCGATCAAAAGT
This sequence comes from Eutrema heterophyllum, assembly GCA_002933915.1. Classification (NCBI taxonomy): domain Eukaryota; kingdom Viridiplantae; phylum Streptophyta; class Magnoliopsida; order Brassicales; family Brassicaceae; genus Eutrema; species Eutrema heterophyllum. The sequence goes on from PKMM01024292.1 coordinate 20,762, forward strand.
TATGCCAAGTTTCGTGATGATAGTCCAGTCTGGCGAGCAGAAGAGGCAGGTGGAGAAAAACGACTAGAACGATCGATCCCTTAGTGGAACGATCGATCCCCCAAAACGTAAAATTTTGGAATGAGTTTCACCGCCCAGAACGACCTAGATCGATCGATCACAAACTTTTGGATCGATCGATCCCACTCTGGATCGATCGATCCCCCACGTTGACCATTTTCTAGGCCGAAACCACCCGAAGTACTCTAAGATGGACTCAGAATAAGGGTTTACATTGGTATTTAGCTTCCAAGTTTTTCATGAGAGTTGTAGATAATTGAGTTAGCTTTCCAATGAAAGTCGTTTCAAGTCATTCCAATCTGTGGTTCGAGAGTTATGGGGGATGTAGTGAAAACGTATCAAACCGAAAACTAGTCTCCTTAAACAGTGTAAAAACGTCTCTTTATCTACTTCACCTAATTTTTGGTGACTTTGGACGCCCAAAGCTGTATAATTATTGGTTTTTGGACCAGAGCTACGTACCTTTTATCACTTTTAACAAAAACTCTTGAGAGAAAAACCTTGTTCTTGATTGAAGATTTGAAATCCTTTGAAGATTTAGTGAAGTTTTCTTCAATCTTCTTCTACTTCTCTTCTTATTTTGCTTATGGCTTTCATTTTTACGGTTTATATTTGTGATTTGGCTATGTGTGAGTAGTTCTATTAGAGTTCTTGGGTAAGGTAGATTAGGATGATTCTAGGTTTGTTATTGATGTTTAAGAGCTAGATCACTTGAAATCATTTCTCATTAAGTGTTCTTACTGCTAGATTAGCCTTGACAAAGTTGATCTAAACCTAGGGCATCCCGTCACCCGAAAGGTGTTCTTAGGAGATTCTTGAACAAACTTAATGAGTGCTTTTCATATCTTAGCCAACGGAAAATTGATGTCTGGGGTGAATTGTAGTTAATTAGACTTGTGTTTAATGCTTGTTAGTCATAGAATCGCGAACGGAAGTTTATGACGGTTGATGACTAAGACAGGGGTTAATACAATGGACGTGGATTAATCTTTAGTAGTGTTCTAAGGCCTAAGGAGATATTCAGTTGAATGTTTGAGCATCTTGATTAGATTAAAGAATCACCGAGTCGTAAGCTTTACCCGAGAATTCGTTTGTTTAAATTTGATATTAAACATTTTCTTGTTTGCTTTGCTTCTTGTTTATTGGAATTGAAATTGTGTCTTGTCACTTATTAAATTCTTGTATGTTTCACTTGTTCGATAAAAAACTCAACCCCAATTATCGCTTAGATTAGATAGCGTCTTGTATTCTTAGTGCGTCGTTCTTATTTCCTTGTGGATTCGATCCCAAAGTGCTGCAATGACATGCCATTAGATTGAGGCATTGTGCACAGTGGGTAATTGTGCGAACCGTAAAAAGTTCACTATCAATAATCCACAATTGTATCATTTTCTCCATGATAATACCAAATCTTGTAACCCGGCACAAACCCATTACAATACAGGTGTGACCATACTTCATCTATCACGATTAATCTACGATTCCGAAAATTGTAGAAGGGCAGTAGATTTTACCAGTTTTTTTGCTTTCTTCTGTGTACCCGCAAATGCCATGAATTGATGCAGACCTTGTTTGTATTCTTCCGTAATTAGGCCCATCTCTGGAATTTGATGAGGCATGTCCATCCATGATCAAAAATAATTACAAGGATCTGAAGAAGACATTTTGGTAAGGTTGTAGATGAGAGTTTTTTTTTGTTTTTTGGTAATTGTAGTGAATGAGAGGGGTGGAGACGTTTTTATAGGCAAATTGTGCGCGATTTCCGACGGAAATCTGACAATATTCAAACGGCTATGTAACGGCTATATTATTTCAAACGGCTACAACATTCGTCTAAAACACGCCGGAAATATACCGACGGACGCATGTCGTTGGAACGCCTCCGACGGATTACCGACAGTTACTTTTTTCCGACGGAATTCTGACAGATGTTACTTTCGTCCAAACCCCGTCGGAAAATACCGACGGATTTATGTCCGTTGGAAACTGCCATGTTTTCTAGTAGTGCTCCTCAATAAAACAAAAGTACATTTTGTGTCCAAACATGTATTAATTAAGGATATTTTTATAATTTATCTATACTATTAATCATGTTGTCAAACATCACACTTTGCAAGGAAAATTTTATCAAAACAACCCAGTTTGGCTTATAGCCAAATGCTAGCAATGAGCACGAGGGATGTAATTGAACTATTATTGAAAGAACCTAATTTGAAATACCGTATCGTGAATGAATTATTAAGGTACGGTTTAGATACTAATATAAGATTGGAATCCACCAAATCCTATTGATCACAAGATGTCAAAGTAGAAAAGCTTGAAGGTGGGTTGAGGATCGCCACAAAAGGTTGCAGAATTCCCTTTGATAATATCACATATCAAGCCTATGTGAATCTACACATTAGACTATGATCCACACTTGTATTTTAGAATGAATCCACAAAACTAGAAATAACAAGAATCGAACAAAAAAAATTAAATGAATGCACCTAAAGACTCATTTGAACAAGATACAAAAGAAAGAATTTTTGTAAGAGAAAATTTTAAGTTTTTATCATCAAATTTCGTGGTGACTTTACAATGAGAACAATGAGCTTTTTATAGCTCTTACAAGTCTTTACAATAAATACATTAAAATAATTAATTCAAATTTATATAAAAAAAAATAATTAGTTAAATCAAATAATAGTCTTTTTGTCACCAATTTAACCTTTCACATTGAATGAGAATTTTTTAATTTTGTGAAATTATGAAGATGAGATTCTCATAATAAATTCATGTATTGAAGACTTTGGATTCACTATTTTTGATATGCATCAAATACCTTACTAATTCAGTTACACAACCCAGTTTAATCACATGCATGCATCTCTTCGAGATATTATGGAAAGAACCTACGGAATCTGGAAAATGAAATGGACGATCGTGAATGAATTATTAAGGTACGGTTTAGATATACAACAAAAATTGGTGTTTGCATCCTCGGTACGTTTCGTTATGAACACATCGCCACAAAAGCTTGTTCCAGTTCATGTCCTGTTTCATGTAACATTTACTATTTCAAATTAGTTTTATTCTGTACCCGTTACCGCAGTTAATTTTTACTTTTTGAAATCCAATAAGTTCATAACTAATTAATTTGTATTATAGATTTGTTGAAGGTGCATACGACACAAATCTCGAGGATTATAATTACTCACCTCTATATAATCAATTTGTATCTCTCTTAATTTCACACCAACAAACTCAAACAATCTTTTCCAAAACGATTACTAATCCTTAAAAATAGGTTACAACTAGATTATAATGAAATTCATAGTTTTGGTCTTTTGGTGAAGTTCAGCTTATTGTTTAGTATTGTTAGATATCAGATTTTCAAATAGATTATAATCACTCACCGATAGAAAAAATTAAAAGACTAACAATTATTTATTTATTTTGAATATTTTTTGTCTATTATATGATTTTTAATTAAATTTTGTCATGTGTTTTCAAAGTGCCGGTAAGCTAGATCACATCAAAAATCATACTCTTTTAAACAAAATTATCGTTTTACATAAAACTTTTACAATTGCTTTCGAATAATAAAAAACTTGAAACGTTTACATCAGAGAAAAATATATCAAATGAACCATATTATTACGGAGTACAGTTTACGATTTTGATTAGGTTAGTAATTAGAAAATGTTTAGATATGATTCACTTTGAATTGCTGGTTTAGCTCGAGGAAGAAAACCAGGTTCAGGTGAATGGTTACCTCGGGATTAGAGGGTTTGTCGTTTAATTGTTGTTACCGAGCCGAGCTCTTGTTGTAACATCCGGTTCCTCTAAACTAAGGTTAAATTTTTTTCTTGTGAATAGGAAACTAAGGTATGGGTTCCTTATTTCCTTATCGTTCTGCATTATATAATTTCTATTTTTTCTTATGACATGTACGTTTTTGGATCCGGTTCAATTCAGTTCTATAACAATATTCGACATGATGGTGAAACCTTAAACATAGAATCCAAATCTTCGCACATCTTCTTTTCCTCTTTCCAACTATTGCAATCCAGGACGAATTCCGCTTCCTTTAAACACTTCGAGTTTGCTAGGATGTATGCCGCAAATTCTTTTTCTTCGTTTTTTCCTTTATATGATAGCCACTTAAAGAACTCAAGATGGGATGCCAAACATTCAGGAACATGATCCGGTTTGTTCCAGAAAAATGGGATACTATCGAAATCCTGAAAACATCACAATATACACGTTATGTTTAATGTTAAGTCCATTAAAACTGCATGCACTTGTTTAATGGTGGAAGGATGGTACTTACAGAGCTGATTGTAAGACTTTTAAGTTTAGGATTACTTTTTAGCATAAGCACAAGTTGTTCGAACCAGTCTGAGTCAAATGGCGATATCATAAGATCTACAAGCTGAGAGAAGTTGTCGGGTCTACACATAATCTGTAATGCACCCAACACCATAAATAGACATATTAACGTTACCACAACAAACAAACAAACAAACAAAAAAAAAAGTGGGAGCTCAAAATTACTACCAATCCATGGGTCAAAGTCAAAGATAGAGACGTGGCCGCGGAAAGATATCGCAGAAACTTTTTATCAGGGTAGCAAAAGATGTGAATACATGCTCGAACAATGCGAGGCATATTCCCGATACAACAAGAGTCTCCTGAAGAATCATAAATATAGAGATGCTTTAATGCCGGACAATCTAAGACCACCGACCGAGCGATTTCCTCTACATCATTTCCATGTGATAATGGCCTATCATTAGTGTAGCAGAACTCCTTTAAAGAAGGCACTTTCACACTGTACTTTTTCACATTGTCATCTTCTTTACATCGAATCACAAGCAAATCTCTTAGAATAGGACAAATTGATAGAAGCCTAACAAAAGAAACTTCATCTTTATACACCACATCGCAAAGGTAAAGCTTTGTAACGGATGGGAGGCATACTGAAGGAGAAACATCCATGAGAATCTTACCAGACAGTTCTAATTCAATGAGCGTTTCACAAGTGTATAGGCTGTTAGGCATGCTGGTAGGTTTCGCGGACCACCTAAGATCAAACACTAACTTGCGCGCGCAACGATCAACTGCGTTTGCAACCCATTTTGTAACATCAACATCAGTAGGACATTTTTGACCAAGTCTGATACACAAGCTTTCTAGTAAAGGTGCCTTGTGGAGCTGCAACGACTTCTCAAGAAACCACCAAACGCTCTCATGTTCAGCATTAGTACTTCCCCTGATGTCTTCGAACTCGAGTCTTGGCACCACTGTCCAGATAGTTCGCCATCGTTTCGACAAAATCATGGTGGCCACAACATCTTTTGTCGGAACAAACAACAAGATATGTACTAACAGATCGTCGGGTAGCGCACTAATTCTATCTTCAACAATTGTCTCCTGAATTTTTTGAGAAATTTCGACTTCTTGTGCATTTTCTGTAGCGGAAAGCATTTTGCTGAAAGTAAAATCATTTAATTTATTCAATTACCGCCTAACAAAAACTGAGAAAAGCATTTAATTTCCATCATGTTCGTTTTTTGCCTATTCCTGGAAAAAGAAGTAATGGTATACCGTATAGCAAGAACATAACAGAAATTAAGACAAAAAAGAGAGCAGAACAACAAGCTATAAGAGTTCACCTTGTTTCAGAAATTTAATTTCATAAAAACACGAACCAACAGAAAAATATGTATAGAAATTTGTTGTGCAGAATTGAGAATACTAACCGAAAGATCGAAAGAGAAAAACTATCTTGAGAAGTTTAATTGTTAAGAGTATTTTTATTATTTTAACTGATCATTGCAAATGAGGAGAACGACGTATTTATAAGCCTAACTTATGAAATATAACTAGTATATAATATGATATCTCAATTAATTAATCATA
>PKMM01024292.1:26803-55955 GCA_002933915.1 Eutrema heterophyllum
CATCCGGTTCCTCTAAACTAAGGTTAAATTTTTTTCTTGTGAATAGGAAACTAAGGTATGGGTTCCTTATTTCCTTATCGTTCTGCATTATATAATTTCTATTTTTTCTTATGACATGTACGTTTTTGGATCCGGTTCAATTCAGTTCTATAACAATATTCGACATGATGGTGAAACCTTAAACATAGAATCCAAATCTTCGCACATCTTCTTTTCCTCTTTCCAACTATTGCAATCCAGGACGAATTCCGCTTCCTTTAAACACTTCGAGTTTGCTAGGATGTATGCCGCAAATTCTTTTTCTTCGTTTTTTCCTTTATATGATAGCCACTTAAAGAACTCCAGATGGGATGCCAAACATTCAGGAACATGATCCGGTTTGTTCCAGAAAAATGGGATACTATCGAAATCCTGAAAACATCACAATATACACGTTATGTTTAATGTTAAGTCCATTAAAACTGCTTGCACTTGTTTAATGGTGGAAGGATGGTACTTACAGAGCTGATTGTAAGACTTTTAAGTTTAGGATTACTTTTTAGCATAAGCACAAGTTGTTCGAACCAGTCTGAGTCAAATGGCGATATCATAAGATCTACAAGCTGAGAGAAGTTGTCGGGTCTACACATAACCTGTAATGCACCCAACACCATAAATAGACATATTAACGTTACCACAACAAACAAACAAACAAAAAAGTGGGAGCTCAAAATTACTACCAATCCATGGGTCAAAGTCAAAGATAGAGACGTGGCCGCGGAAAGATATCGCAGAAACTTTTTATCAGGGTAGCAAAAGATGTGAATACATGCTCGAACAATGCGAGGCATATTCCCGATACAACAAGAGTCTCCTGAAGAATCATAAATATAGAGATGCTTTAATGCCGGACAATCTAAGACCACCGACCGAGCGATTTCCTCTACATCATTTCCATGTGATAATGGCCTATCATTAGTGTAGCAGAACTCCTTTAAAGAAGGCACTTTCACACTGTACTTTTTCACATTGTCATCTTCTTTACATCGAATCACAAGCAAATCTCTTAGAATAGGACAAATTGATAGAAGCCTAACAAAAGAAACTTCATCTTTATACACCACATCGCAAAGGTAAAGCTTTGTAACGGATGGGAGGCATACTGAAGGAGAAACATCCATGAGAATCTTACCAGACAGTTCTAATTCAATGAGCGTTTCACAAGTGTATAGGCTGTTAGGCATGCTGGTAGGTTTCGCGGACCACCTAAGATCAAACACTAACTTGCGCGCGCAACGATCAACTGCGTTTGCAACCCATTTTGTAACATCAACATCAGTAGGACATTTTTGACCAAGTCTGATACACAAGCTTTCTAGTAAAGGTGCCTTGTGGAGCTGCAACGACTTCTCAAGAAACCACCAAACGCTCTCATGTTCAGCATTAGTACTTCCCCTGATGTCTTCGAACTCGAGTCTTGGCACCACTGTCCAGATAGTTCGCCATCGTTTCGACAAAATCATGGTGGCCACAACATCTTTTGTCGGAACAAACAACAAGATATGTACTAACAGATCGTCGGGTAGCGCACTAATTCTATCTTCAACAATTGTCTCCTGAATTTTTTGAGAAATTTCGACTTCTTGTGCATTTTCTGTAGCGGAAAGCATTTTGCTGAAAGTAAAATCATTTAATTTATTCAATTACCGCCTAACAAAAACTGAGAAAAGCATTTAATTTCCATCATGTTCGTTTTTTGCCTATTCCTGGAAAAAGAAGTAATGGTATACCGTATAGCAAGAACATAACAGAAATTAAGACAAAAAAGAGAGCAGAACAACAAGCTATAAGAGTTCACCTTGTTTCAGAAATTTAATTTCATAAAAACACGAACCAACAGAAAAATATGTATAGAAATTTGTTGTGCAGAATTGAGAATACTAACCGAAAGATCGAAAGAGAAAAACTATCTTGAGAAGTTTAATTGTTAAGAGTATTTTTATTATTTTAACTGATCATTGCAAATGAGGAGAACGACGTATTTATAAGCCTAACTTATGAAATATAACTAGTATATAATATGATATCTCAATTAATTAATCATATATAATATCTAAATGTTTATGAAACACTAAATTATAAAGCTTTAACAAATAAAAGAAACATTAAAATCTTAAGATATTATCTTATTACTATAAATTGGATAGATTTAGAGTTGATTAGCCAGCTTTATATGATTTTAACAGAAATTAAGAAAATAACAATGATGTAATAACAAATATTTTCTGGACAATTTTATCCATCAATTTAATTGTTATGCGACACGTGAATGTAACATTTTATTTTAATGTGGATACCTTATAGAGGAAATTTGATTTAATATTCCAAAATTTTTATATATTTTGAAAACTAACCTATGTTTTAATTTTTTTGAAATCTAACTTCTTTATTTGGTAAAAAAGATAATTACAGCCTTTATGAGTTTTGAGAATTTATAAATACAAAAATTTATCTTTAATTTTAAATTTTCGGAATAAACTATATATTTTAAANACATGTTTGTGAAGCTGTACATTCCTACGATCTACTCTATTATCACAAGTCACTCAGTCTAAGGCGATAAGTTATATATTTTAATAGTGTGTTATTCCATGAACGTCCCTGAATTTTTAACCATTTTAAAAGATCATTTTGTATAATGTTTATGCATTATTTGATTAGTTTTTATATCATCATGTTCTTCTGAAGTGATAACCAATTTTTTTGCAAGATCATTTCAAAAGATTCAATAGTGACCAACCAATATTTGAATTTGGGCATTATGAGATTGAACAGTATAATTACCATTTCTTTTAAGAAGATAAATTATGAAATTTGCGGTTAAAACCAAGATATATTCCGGTAGTTAATATTAATACCAAGATCGTTCTTCCCTAATCTTCAGTGCTATTGAGATTAACTTTGGCTTCATAACTCAAATTGGCATTAACAATCCACACATTTAACAACTACCAATGTTGGAGTTGATTTGTAGACTTTATATCGAATTTTTTTGTTGAATCAAAAGCATTCGTATCTTCCACGAAAAATCTGACTTTTTGTTGAAATAAAAACTATTTACAGGGAGAGTCACTTTTCCACTTATTAATTACAAGAAAAGTCACATATGACTCTTCAGTCATTTTCTTGAGTTGCAAAGACCGTTACATCCCTTGATTTACTTACAATGACGACTATGAAATTCTCTCTTACCTTCGTTTCACCATTCGACTCTTCTTCTTCTTCTTCTTCTCTCATCTCCAATGCGGCGTGTGCGTTTTTAACGCGACACATTCGCCGGCAAAGTCTGCGAAGTCGCGATTCATGGGTAAGTGCCTGAGAGCAAAACCGATGAAATCCATATCATCTCGTTCCGGCAGAACCACCTGCTCTGCTTCATCTTCTCTGGTGACTCTTCCCTCTGCTCCTCTTCGACTACGACGGCATGCTTGTTGATATCAAGAAGGCCAACGACCCCGCGATTCCAGGTGAGGAGCAAAATTTTCTGGGTTTTGATTGCTTCTGATTTTTTTTAATGTTTTGTTTGATTTTCCGGTTTTGGTTCATGGGTAGGTCGGAGTTGGGACAGAAGGAGAGTTCGTCGAAGGTGTTGAGTAGCTGATTTGCTTGCTTCCGATGCACCGAAGTCATTTTCTTGGTCTTTTGTGGTTCTACTGTGCGTACACTACAAGAAAACAAAGCTTTTGCAATGAATATTTGCGTCGAATATTTTCGTAGCAAAAAAGCCACGTCGTTGCGACGAAATAGCGAGTAAAACGTCATTCGTCCCAACTTCGTCGCAACTTTGGGAAAAACTATTTCGTCGCAAATTCCACCTAAGTTTGCGACGAAATAACATCCAATTAACTACGTATCGCATTTTCGACGCAAATTCGTTGCAATAATTGCGTCGAAGTTGCGTCCAACTTTAAAAGTTAAAGATTTACGACGGATTTGCGATGAATCCAACCTAATTATTTGTGACGAAACATTACATCGCAATACCGATGCTATTTCGTCGCATATTCGATGCAAATTTGTTTCGTCGCAATTTCGTCCCTAACACACGTTTTTAATTTTATACCTACCTAATTATTTCGACCCAAATACGTCGCAAATTCCTTGCATAAATTGCCTATATATACAACTCACCCTCGTTTGTTTTCAACACACAAAAAACCATTCTCCCCCTTTAAAAAAAAAAACAATTTTAATCAAATATGTCGGGTGGTGATGGTGATGATATTTATGCAACTCAAAGATGGATGTACAGACGTAAAGATTCTGAGGGATTGGTGAGAAGGAGTTCATAGATGGTTTTGAAACATTCATGTATCAGGCGACAAACATCATGATGACTATGGAAAGCGGTAAGATGTTCTGTCCATGTAGGAAGTGCATGAATACGAAACATATTTCAGTTGATATTGTGTGGAGGCATTTGCTTAATAGAGGATTTACGCCGGAATATTTTGTTTGGTTTCAACATGGTGAGGGATATGGTCCATATGCAGCGGATAGTATTAACTGCACTAATAACCAAACTGTGGGTGAATCTAGTATGCATAATGATCACCAATATTATGACCATCATCCTTATGTTGGTGAAGAGCATGATAGGTTTCATGACATGGTTAACGATACATTTCATGAGACAAAAACAACATTTACTGGTAATATTGCTGAGGAACCTAACGTAGATGCAAAAGCATTTTATGATATGTTAGCTGCTGCAAACCAGCCAATCTACGATGGCTGTAGAGAAGGCCAGTCTAAATTTTCTTTGGCATCTAGAATGATGAACATTAAAACTGATCATAACTTAACTGAGATCTGCATGGACGATTGGGCTAATTTAATAAAAGAGTAGTTGCCTGAGGATAATCATGCTGCTGAGTCATACTACGCCAAACAAAAGTTGGTATTTAGTCTAGGTTTACCTTATGAGATGATCGATGTATGCATTGATAGTTGTATGATCTTCTGGAAAGATGATGATAATCTGCAGAAATGTCAGTTCTGTCAGAAGGCAAGATATAAGCCGCAAGGTAATGGGAGAAATAGGATCCCGTACCAACGGATGTGGTACCTTCCTATAACCGATAGGTTGAAACGATTGTATCAATCAGAAAGGACTGCTGCATCGATGAGATGGCATGCCGAACATTCACGCAGAGAAGGGGAGGTATCCCATCCGTCTGATGCAAAGGCGTGGGAGCACTTTAAAACGGTACACTCAAACTTTGCTATAGACATTAGGAACGTTTATCTTGGTGATAGTGAACTTTTTACGGCTCGCACAATTACCCAATGTGCACAATGCCTCAATCTAATGGCATGTCATTGCAGCACTTTGGGATCGAATCCACAAGGAAATAAGAACGACGCACTAAGAATACAAGACGCTATCTAATCTAAGCGATAATTGGGGTTGAGTTTTTTATCGAACAAGTGAAACATACAGAAATTAAATAAGTGACAGGACGCAATTTCAATTCCAATAAACGAGGAGCAAAGTAATCTAGCATTTCATCAAACACCTTCCGGGTGATGAAACTCCCTAGGTTCTAGATCAACTAGATCAAGGTCAATCTAGCATTAAGAACACTTAATGAACAAGGATTTCAAGTAATCTAACTCCTAAATATCAAGAACAAACCTAGAATCACCCTAATCTACTTCACCCAAGAATCCTAAAAGAACTACTCACACATTGCTAAATCACAAATATAAACCGTACAAATGAAAGCCATAAGCAAAATAAGAAGAAAAGTAGAAGAGGATTCAAGAAAACTTCACTAGATCTTCTTAGGATTACAAATCTTCAAATCAAGAACAAGGTTTTCTCTCTAGAGTTTTTGTTAAAAGTCATAAAAGATACATAGATCTGGTCCAAAGACCAATAATTATACAGCTTTTGGCGTCCAAAGTCACCAAAAATTAGGTGAAGTAGAGAAAAAGACGTTTTTGCACTGTTTCAGAAGACTGGTTTTCGGTTTGATACGTCTTCACTAAATTCGCCATAACTATCGAACCACTGCTCAGAATGACTTGAAACCAATTCCATTGGAAATCTAACTAAATTATATAAAACTTTCATGAAGGGAACCGAAGCTAAATCTCAATGGAAACCCTTCTTCTGAGTCGATCTTTAGAGCACTTCGGGTGGTTTCGGCCCAGAAAATGGTCAAAGTAGGGGATCGATCGATCCCAAACAAATATGAGATCGATCGATCTGGAAGTGTAGGTCGATCTGGGGAATGTGCGTTGTTTGGGATCGATCGATCTGGTCCTGTTTCTCCACCTTCTTCGTTTGCTCGCCAGACTGGACATGTGCTCAGTGAAATGACTATAACTTCCGTAATAAGGCTCCGAACATGATGAAATAACCTTCGTTGGAAAGACGACTCAATTCCCTACAATTCATATTCAGTGTTTCAAGGCTGAATCGGAGCACAAGGGCTTCGTATGATCCGATCTTTTAGGTACTTCGGACTGGCTCTGCTTTGGCATTTCACTTGTTTTGCACCAAAAAGCGTATCCTCCATTTTCTTCAAGTTCCATGCACTCCCTTTTGTTCCAAATCACTCCTTAGCACCCTAATTAACACAAAATAACAAAAAGAAGACACAAAACAACATAGGACATCTAAAATGCAATGAGACTCAATTTGGACCTAAATGCAATGTAAATTCAATGAAAACAAGATGAAACACAAAGAAAACAAAGGAAAATATGAGACTCAAGATGGTAAAATACACGGTTATCACTTGGTCTATGCACAAATGGATTTAGTCCATTTGGTATGTCTGGGAGACAATATTCTTTGTGGCCAGTAATCGTAACACCTTACAACATTCCTCCTGATATGTGCATGCAAAGGGAATTCTTTTTTTTGAGTATTTTAGTCCCTGGTCCTAAGCATCCGAAGCGGTCCCTAGATGTTTTTCTGCAGCCCTTGATCCATGAGCTGAAACAGCTATGGTATACTGGTGTTCGTACTTACGATATCTCAAGGAGAAGAAATTTTATGATGCGGACAGTGCTTATGTGGACCATAAGTGACTTCCCTGCTTATGGAATGTTATCTGGTTGGACTACGCATGGAAGATTAGCATGTCCGTACTGCCTCCATCGGACAAATGCGTTTCAACTAAAACATGGAAGGAAAACCAGCTGCTTCGATTGTCACCGCCGCTTTTTGTCTATCCACCATCCTTATAGAAAAAACAAGAGATTGTTTCGGAAGAACAAAGTTGTACGTACCCCTCCACCTGTGTACCTATCTGGTGAAGATTTATATGAGGAAATTAATTATTATGGTGGTCAGGAAACAGTCATTCGTGGGGGTAATTGGCACACTACTGCCAATATGCCGGACTATTATGGTGAGAAGCACAATTGGCATAAGAAGAGTATTTTCTGGGAACTCCTGTACTGGAAGGATCACTTGCTTCGACACAATCTTGATGTTATGTACATCGAGAAAAACTTTTTTGATAACATCATACATACAGTTTTGAACGTGCATGGAAAGAGTAAAGACAATTTGAAGTCTAGGCAGGACATGCCTGATATATGTTCGCGAAGCGAAATGCATCTAATTAGTAATGGTAAAGCACCAGTTCCTATCTACAGGTTGTCAACCGATGGAAAGACAAAACTCTTCAACTGGGCAACAAATGAGGTTAAGTTTCCCGATGGATATGTTTCCAAACTCTCTAAGTGTGTAGAACAAGGGCAAAAGTTTTCAAGGATGAAGAGCCACGATTGTCATGTTTTTATGCAACGATTACTCCCTTTCGTGTTTGCCGAGCTTCTACCAACAAATGTACATGAAGCAATTGTACGTACGTACAAAACATTTATTTGAATTAATATATAAGTTCATATTTAATTACCAATTGAAATTAACAAAGTTTAATTAATGATTGACAGGCGTTGGAGTATTTTTTCGGGATCTTAGCACCCGAACTCTGACAGAAGATAGAATTGAACAACTAGACGAAAATATTGCGTTATTGTTGTGAAACTTGGAGAAGATCTTTCCTCCGTCATTTTTTGACGTTATGGAACATCTCCCTATACATCTCCCTCATGAAGCAGCACTTGGTGGCCCTGTGCAGTTTCGGTGGATGTACTCATTCGAGTTTTTCATGAAACATTTGAAGGGCAAAGCAAAAAACCTTGCACGGGTCGAAGGCTCAATTGTTACGGGAAGTTTAACTGAAGAAACTTCTCACTTTTCATCATACTACTTTCCTCCTCACGTCCGCACACGTAAAAGGGCCCCGCGACGGTATGATGATGGTGGTGTAGCACCAACGTATTCAGTAGAAGGTGTTCCAGATATCTTCTCCCCCATCGGTCGCTTAGCCGGGAAATTGAAGGAAGCTTGGTGGCCAAGTGACAAAGAAAAGAATAGCGCACACACATACATACTCTGAAACTGCGATTACGTGCGTCCATATGAGAGGTACCTAATCAATATTAAAAGTTTTGTACATATATATATGATGGTATACATAATTCTTTAATGATAGTTGACTTGCAGCTTATTTGATAGTCAGGTATCTGAAGCTTTCCCTGATGTTACGCCCGAACAATTTGAGAAGCTTAAAGATCGAGACTTCGCAAACTGGTTAAAGATGCAAGTACGTATATGTGTATACATTGGATGGTACTAATTAATTGATCGATATCGATTAATATCAATTAATATTCAAAATAAAATGCATGTAATTTACCAGGTTGCATATGATGACGAGGAATATCCAGTATGGTTTCGTGAGTTGATTAAAGGTCTTCTCGGAAAGATTACAACTGCGCCTATGAATTTTACCCGAGGATATACATTTCACACATTCGACCACGGTAAACATAGATCGACCGCCAACTATGGGATATGTGTTAAAGAGGAGTCAGACTTTTATGGCGTATTAACCGACATCATTGAAATGGAGTACCTTGGGTCGGTGAACTTGAAATGCACAATGTTCAAGTGCAATTGGTTCGATCCTGTGATTGGGCGCGGAGTTCGTGTGACCGAATTTGGCGTAGATGTAAACGAATCAAGGAGTTACAACAAATTTGAGCCTTTCATCCTTGGATCACAAGCGGAACAAGTCAGTTTCATTAGATATCCTCGTCGCAGGGCAACATGTATATCTTGGTTATCAGTCATAAAGATCGCTCCGAGAGGTCGTATAGATGGAAGCGCAGACGAAGTACCAATGCAACAAGATTTGTCTGTAGATTTGCAAACAACAAGCTTTTATTTGATTCGTCCCAATTACGACGCAAAATTAATATTACTCTAGACGCCAATCCCAAACTAGTATCTGAAACTATTTTCAGATTCCCTCCAGTCAAAAGTCAAAAGATTTGCGAAGAATTTGCGACGATTCGTCGCAGATTTTAAAAAAAATTTGTTTTGTTTTAGTGGTAATTGAAAATTCGAAATTTGGTTTGCGACGAATTTGCGACAAAACGTCGCAATTTCATCGCAAAAGACACTACCTAATTTGCGACCGATTTGGGTTGAATTTGCGACGGATTTAAATCCCTATATATAGGCGCAGAAGTTTTCTCCTCAACTCGCTCATTATCCACTTCTCTCTCTCATTGTTCTCTGCGTTCTCTCTACAACAAAAAGGTAAGTTTTTTTTTTAATTGAATTTTTTAATTAGTTAGATTTAATTAGGATTATTTGTTACGAAATGAATATTAGATAGATTTAGAATATTAGATAGGTTTGGAATATTAGATAGGTTTGGAATTACTAAAAAAATATGTAACGATATTATAATATTTTTTTAGTTAATAGATTTAATTTTATTTTATTTTTAGATGTCAGGTTCTCGTCGAGCTCATTATGTCCAGTTTCTTAGTGAGACTGGACATAGTGGACCTTCCACTACTCCTCTTGTACCGACCGCACAATCATCGGCCTCGGTAGCTGGTCGAGACCCGAGTCCACCTGCACCACCACCCGCACTACCTGCTCCACCCGCACCGGTTGCACCATATGCTGCTCCACTCACTGGTCGGGCGGCGTCCATCGAGCAGGTTAGAGCTATCATGTCCCAGCCAGACCGAGGTGCATGTCATGATATATTACATCCCTATTTACTCCCCATCACATATTGGTAATATATAAATATATATTACATAATTTCAATTATTTATAATTATTCTGATTTTACTTATATATAATTGTTTTATTGCAGGTTCGAATGTGACAACAAGGTCGGTCGGAGTGTCGCATATACGATTAAAGGATACTTCTCCGAGCCACATCCAAATTGGAGCCAAACACCTCAGCATATCCAAGATACCTGGTTCGAGTCATTTGCGGTAAGAACTAAAAAAATTTATTTGAGTTTCTCACATTATACTAATTAATTATATTATTTTTTTAATTTGTATACTAAAAATTCTAATTTTTACTTTTTCTTAATTTTTTTAACAAAAGTGGCATTGGGACCCGGAACATACGGATAATGTCAGGAACATGTTCGAGGCGAAGGAGATANGTACCAAATAGGAGGGAAGAACTTTCGAATTGACACAAGTAGATGGGCAGTAGATCGGGATTCGACAATTTTAGGTTTACCCGATTTCAGCGATTTTGACCCGATAATCGCGGGTCTAGGGTAGAGTTCGATCCGATATTGCGGGTCTGGAGTGGTGTTGCAGGTGGAGTGTGGATATCGTGGGTTTAGGTGTCGATATGGCTGGTTGGGTTCGTAATTAAAAAGTTTTGTAAGGGTGCGTAGTCTTTTAACGCTTTTTTGATTTTTAATAAATTCATTAAGCAATTAGTTTTTATAACGGGGCATATAAGAATTCTGCTCTTCTAAAAAGGGCATCTCAACATTTCCCATGTCCCAAATTTGCAACTGTTTTGCGACCACTTTATTTAGCGATCAAATATTTGTGACTATTTTTTTTTAGTCCCAAAATCGTCGCAAATGAGTCATTTGCGACCATTTTGGGACACTTTTGGTGGTCGCAAAAATTGTGTTTTCTTGTAGTGCATAGCCGACGGTCAACACCAGATCCAGGCGACGGAATAGGTGCTGCTCTAACTTGGTAAAGCAGTTCATGTAGTTGATGGCCTCTACTACGGCGGATTAGCCATCTCGATCCATCTGTTGTGTCGGAAACCGTTGCATTGCAGCTGATACCCATAATTCTTGTACCAATGTCACATGTTATTGTAATATGAGGACCAATCAAAAGCCAGCTGTCGAACCAAAAAGATGTCGATGTTCCGTCTCTCACCTCTGGTCTAATAAAATTTCTTGCCTGAGATCTCATTTTTAACAGCTTGCGCCAAATCCAAGATCTCGTAGTCGTCTTTTTGGATATATCCCATAACAAAGAATAACGAATTCTCAAGTCCAATTTACCCATAGAGATCCCAAGTTCTCGTATAAAAGCCAAATTAACGTGAGAGATAATTCACGAGCTGTGTCATACATTATCCGGATGCCTAGTCCCTCCCTCTTTCTTTGGTGCAAAAACATCATCCCAAGCGACTTTCGCCTTTGAGGTAACGTTAGGAGATCCCGACCAAAGGAAAGCAGCACACATTTTTCCACTGTAGCATAACACCGTTTTGGAAGCTTGAAAGCCGAGCTAGATCATAATTAGGTCAGCCGTCTTGAGAGAGAACGAGTCAAGAAACTAAGAAAGAGATTTAGGGTTCTTGGTGAGTGAACAAAGAGTGTTACACAACTGTTGTTGTGGTAAGTTTGGATAGATTAGGAATTGGTTAGTGCCGAGTTGCAGTGTGTAATATGATATACTTGGTTTTTACCGTTTTCTATTGAAGGCTTTGGTACTTCTTTTAATCGTTTTATCGAGTCGAAGTCCGTTTTTAGAGTCTTTTAGTCCTTTATTTAGATATCTCAGGTAAAAAGGTGTCTAAGTAAGAAATTGGGTTACGAGGGCAAAAACGCACGAAATCGACCAATGCAACTCCACCAAAAGATTTCCAATCGATCGATGCACTCGATGCAAGGAGTGCATCGATCAATGCAACAGACCGGAAGATCAGCAATCGATCGATGCAAGGAGTGCATCGATCGATGCAACGTGTTCAGAGAAATGGCCATCAACCGATGCAACATGACCAGAGAAAAGACCATCGACCGATGCAAGGAGTGCTTGGTGGGAGGCATCCCACCGGTACGCACGCCTAAAAAGCTGTCAAGTCAAGCTAATGACTTTAACCAAGCGCTTGGTGGGAGGCAACCCACCGGTACGTTTTTCTATTATTTTCTCTTTGCTTTTATTTTTCTTGAGTCTGTTCATTCTCCAAAACAAGACGCCGAAGAAGCTAGGCTGATTGCAGCGCTGTCCTCCAAAACAAGACGTCGAAGAAGCTAGGCGATCCAGGGAAGTTCGTTCTCTCTGTGCAGATTGGGGCAATGACCTTTGCTTGCTCTTTGTGTGATATCGGTTCCAGCGTCAACTTGATGCCATATTATGTGGCTAAGCGACTCGGCTTCACAAAGTTCAAGCAAACTAAAATCTCCTTAGTATTTGTCGATCGTTCTGTGAAACTTCCCGTTGGTGTTCTTGAATATCTACATGTGCGAATCGGAGATGCATTCGTTCATGCAGATTTTCTGGTTCTAGAGCTAGATGAGGAACCGAGGGATCCTCTCATTTTGGGAAGACCTTTCTTGTGTACAGCAGGAGCCATAATTGATGTGAAGAATGGGCGAATAGATCTCCACCTGGGAGACATTGTCATGAAGTTTGAGATGGACAAGATGTTGAGAAAACCTATGTTAGATGGCCAGACAATCTCAGTTGATGACTCGCTAGAGATCTCCGACAAAGTGGTTAAAGAGATTTTAGTAGATGACCCGTTGGAGGCTGTTTTGACAAGGACTGGGAGTGAACATGGGTTTATGAGTGATGATGCAACAAGGTACCCTAAGATGTTGGATTCATGCCAGGCAATAGAGGAGATGGTTGAATACATCAGCCTGGAAGTAGCCGCGGAGACGCCTCCGGCAGTGAGTCCCCCTACGCCTCTTGCTAACCCGTGGAGCGAACTGAAGGCTCCAAAAATCGAGCTCAAGCCACTCCCAGCTGGGCTAAGGTACGCATTTCTTGGCCCTAATTCTACGTACCCTGTGATCATCAATGCTGAGCTAAACAATGTTGAAACTACTTTGCTTCTATGTGAGCTTAGAAAGTATCGCAAAGCCTTAGGCTACTCACTAGATGATATCACAGGAATTTCACATGATCTTTGCATGCATAGGATACATATAAAGGATGAATCAATGACTTCGATAGAACATCAGAGACGGTTAAACCCGAATCTCAAGGATATTGTAAAGAAGGAGATAATGAAACTTCTAGAGGCGGGCATTATATATGCTATCTCCGATAGTACTTGGGTGAGCCCAGTCCATGTTGTGCCAAAAAAGGGTGGTGATAGTTGTTAATAATGAGAAAAATGAGTTGATCCCAACTAGAACTGTTACAGGGCATAAGATGTGTATTGATTATAGGAAATTGAATGTTGCTACTTGTAAGGATCATTTTCCTTTGCCCTTTATTGATCAACTGCTTGAAAGATTGGCTAACCACCCATACTACTATTTTCTAGATGGTTATTCTGGTTTCTTTCAGATTCCCATTCATCCATACGACCAGGAGAAGACCATGTTCACATGCCCTTATGGCACTTTTCCTTATCGCAGAATGCCATTCGGTTTATGCAACGCCCCAGTGACGTTCCAGCGATGCATGATGTCAATTTTCACTGACCTGATCGAGGACATAATGGAGGTTTTCATGGACGATTTCTTGGTCTACGGATCCTCCTTTTCTGTTTGGCTTTCTAATTTGTGCAGGGTATTGCAGCGCTGCGAGGAGAAACATCTGGTATTGAACTGGGAGAACTGTCATTTTATGGACAAGGATGGAATTGTCTTGGGCATAGAATTTCGGAGCAAGGGATCGAAGTGGATATGGCAAAAATTGAAGTAATGACTAATCTTCAGCCGCCTAATTCTGTCAAGGGGATTAGAAGCTTTCTTGGACATGCTGGGTTTTACAAGAGGTTAATCAATGATTTTTCCAAGATTACTAGACCCTTGACTCGGCTGCTGTGTAAGGAGGTGAAGTTTGATTTTGACAGCGATTGTCTGGAGGCCTTCCACGCGATCAAGGAAGCACTTGTCAGCGCACCGATTGTTCAACCACCATATTGGGAGATTCCATTCGAGGTAATGACAGACGCTAGCGATTTCGCAGTGGGAGCAGTTTTGGGACAGAAAACAAACAAGAAGCTCCACGTTATTTACTACGCCAGCAGGACTCTTGATGACGCGCAAAGCAAATACGCTACAACTGAGAAAGAACTTCTTGCGATTCTGTTCGCTTTTGAGAAGTTCAGGTCCTATCTTGTGGGGTCTAAGGTTATAGTGCACACCGACCATGCCGCCCTAAAATATCTCCTGACGAAGAAGGATGCCAAACCTAGGCTTTTGCGATGGATTCTTCTGTTACAAGAATTCGATCTTGAGATCAAGGATAAGAAAGGGATCGAGAATGGTGTTGCAGATCACTTATCAAAGATTCATGTGGAAGAAGATGTTCCTTTAGACAACAGCCTACCAGAGCAGAACGTCTACGCAATCAGTATCAGGCGCAATGACTACCACATGCCCCCACGCCACACCAAGCTCCCTGAAATCCCTTAGTTTGGTGAGATAGCAAATTACTTGGCTACAGAGAATGAACCAATTGGCTTTGTGGGAAACAAGAAGAAGAAGTTTTTGAGAGACATCATACACTATTTTTGGGATGAGCCATACTTATACAAGCAAGGCTCAGATGGCGTCTTTCGAAGATGTGTTTCAGAGGAGGAAATTCCCGGTATTCTATTCCATTGTCATGGTTCAAACTATGCGGGACACTTCGCCACGTTCAAGACGATGTCAAATGTCCTACAAGCCGGTTTCTGGTGGTCGACTATGTTTCGTGACGCAGATGCTTTCGTTTCCAAGTGCGATTCGTGTTAGAGGCACATGAATATTAGCAAAAGGAATGAAATGCCACAAAGTTTCATCTTGGAAGTTGAAGTGTTCGATGTGTGGGGAATCGATTTCATGGGCCCTTTTCCATCTTCTTATGGAAATCAATACATCCTAGTGGCGGTGAACTATGTGTCTAAATGGGTGGAAGCACTAGCAAACCCAACAAATGACACCAAGGTGGTATTAAGGATGTTCAAATCGGTAATCTTCCCAAGGTTCGGTGTACCTAGAGTAGTTATCAGTGATGGCGGATCCCATTTCATCAACAAAGTCTTTGACAACTTGTTGAAGAAGCACGGGGTCAAGCACAAGGTAGCCACTCCCTATCACCCTCAAACGAGTGGACAAGTCGAAATTTCCAACAGGGAAATCAAGAGTATTTTGCCGAAGACAATGAACACGTCAAGGCGGGACTGGGCTATAAGGTTAGACGACACTCTTTGGGCATATCAAACTGCGTTCAAAACGCCCTTGGGAACGACACCATTCCATCTTGTTTACGGGAAATCATGTCACCTTCCGGTAGAGCTCGAATACAAGGCAGCGTGGGCTGTAAAGTTGCTAAACTTAACCTACTTCTGAACGGAGGACGATGCAACTACACGAGCTTGAGGAAATACGTCACATGGCTTACGAGAACTCAAAAATTTACAAAGAGAAGACCAAAGCCTATCACGACAGGAAGATAATTCCTAAGAACTTTGCTGCAAACGATCAGTTATTGCTATACAACTCTCGCCTTAAACTCTTTCTAGGGAAGCTGAGATTGCGATGGTCCGGCCCATTCACCATTAAGGAGGTGCAACCGTACAGAGCTGTGGTGTTGCTAAGCACTACAGGAAATGAGTTCGTGGTTAATGGCCAGCGCCTAAAGCCATACCTTGGCGACGTATAAATCGATGCGGAAGACACCATTCTCCTCGATGACCCGTCTCACGCCTAAAAAGCTGTCAAGTCAAGCTAATGACTTTAACCAAGCGCTTGGTGGGAGGCAACCCAATGGTACGTTTTTCTTTTATTTTCTCTTTTATTTTATTTTTCTTGAGTCTGTTTTGCCTTCTTCCTCATTTATTTTCACACCGAGACGGTGTGAAGTAAGTCTGGGGGAGGGTTTCTATCGTTACTAATGCCATTTTCTTTCTTTTGTTTACTTTTGAGTTATTTTTATGTTTTCTTTAAGTCATTATTTTTTATTGAGTCAAAACTTGTTGGAGATTATGATCACGACCTTTGAATTTTTATATGATTTGCATCTAAGTGACCATTGCTGCAGAGCTAGTTTCATACCAGACTAATGAAAAATCTAAAGGCTGCCCGGTTAATCAGAGGCATCCATGTTTCCAGAAAAATTCAAAAGCTTGAGCTAACTTCTGCGCTCTTCCTTTTACCTCATCATCGTGATTGGTGTCTTCAGGGCTTGACTCCTCATTCGTATCTGACAAGACAACCTGTATGAAAAAATGGTATTCCTCTCCTTTATTTAAAATAAAAAGCAGATAAGATGAAATGATTTTCTTTCAGGTAAAGGGCTAGGAAAATTTCCATCGATCCCATTATTTTACTTCGAAGGAGATGATCACACAAAGTTGGAAGCGAGGGCTAGGACAATTTCCCGCGATCCCATTATTTGCCTACATCTTTGATTTAAAAAGGGGATGAACCGGGGATTCGGTGGCAAACACCATCAATACTCGCGTCTCGTAAGCCTTGATAAAAATATATACCCAAAGAAAAGAATAAGTCTGGGGGAGGGAAAAAGTATCAAAGGTTGTGTTGTTGTCTTGTCACGATATCGAAAGGGAAAGAGTCTAGAAGGTTCTTGGCACTATGATTCTTGATGACACACAGCAGTGATAGCTTTGGATTGTTCTATGAAATAATGAGTTGAATCTGGGAGGCTGCGAATGCTTGCAGAGAATTACATGGTGGTTCGATCTGGAGCTAGTTTGGCAATACGTGGATCACTAAGGTAATGGTCATTACGGAATCCTAAAGAAAATGTGAGTCTCCGTGTTTTCAAACCTTTTCTTCTTGCTTAGTTTTCTGTTTGCTTGAGGACAAGCAAAACGCTAAGTCTGGGGGAATTGGTATACTTGGTTTTTACCGTTTTCTATCGAATGTTTTGGTACTTCTTTTAATCGTTTTATCAAGTCGAAGTCCGTTTTTAGAGTCTTTTATTCCTTTATTTAGATATTTCAGGTAAAAATGCGTCTAAGGAAGAAATTGGAGTTACGAGGGCAAAAACGCACGAAACCGTGAAGAAATGAGCAGAATTGGTCGATGCAAATAGTGCATCGATCGATGGAAAGAGTGCATTGACCGATGCAACTCCACCAGAAGATTACCAATCGATCGATGCAACAGACCAGAAGATCAGCAATCGATCGATGCAAGGAGTGCATCGATCGATGCAACGTGTCCAGAGAAATGGCCATCGACTGATGCAAGGAGTGCATCGATCGATGCAATAGGACCAGAGAAAAGACCATCGACCGATGCAAGGAGTGCATCGGTCGATGCAGGCCGACGAGAAGAAAACGAAAATTTCTGATTTTCCTGTTTTGCTCCGAAAACTCCATATTTTGACCTAATTCGACCTAGACCTATATATACTCTATTTTTAGCCTCTTTTACGGCACCACCACTTTGACAGACAATTTTATTCGCTTTATTATGTTGAGACTTTTTGGAGATCATAGTAAGCTTTGGAGAAGAACATTTGTATCCATTGAGAAGAATTATAAACCCTTTCTCTCTTAATCTATACTATGTCTTCTTCATCTCTTTGCTTATTCTCTGTTTCCATGTCTGAGTAGTTCATTAGTTAGGTTTAGAGTTTCAAGGGGATCCATGAATCATTGAATTAGACACAAATAGGGATTTATCTTTTGAGGTTTTCGCTTATTGTTGTGTTTATTGCTTAGGCTTGAGCTGACCGCTAGGTCTATGAACTAGGGCTAAATCTGAGAGCGCGGAAGTGTATTAGGTTGCTAGAAAGAACATAAGCGAGTGAATTGTCTAATAGCGCGGAAGTGTATTAGGTTGATTTGTGAACATATTGAACATGCTCGTTAAGGCTGATCTAGAATTATGTGCCAACGGAAGTTAGGATTTTAGGATGCTAGGTTTAGTAACCATGAGCACGGAAGTGGATTGGTTAATATTTATGTTTGAATTTGAAACTTGTGTTTAATCGTTCCCCGAATAGTTATATGATTCGTGATCTCTTGATTCCTGAGAACAAACCTGATAACGCCATATTTTAGCGTTTTAGTATGTTTATTTTTATTAGTTTTCATTTCATTCTTGAGTTTTTTCCGTGTGTTTTAGTGCATATTTCTATTCATATTCTTGCATTTGCATTTTAGATGTCCTAGGTTGTTTTGTGCCGTTTTTGGTTTGTTTTTAGGTGTTTAGGAGTACCTTGGATTGAAGGAGATGCTTGGAGCTTCAAGATGGATCAAAGGAAAAGCAAATGGAGCAAAAATAAGAGAGTATCGGTCTCCATATCGGTTTACACACTCGATCCAGCAACCGATCTGGATTAGGAGTCAAGAACAATGCGTCTAAAGATAAATCCGGATGAATACCTTCCCGCGCCCAGATTAATCTGAGGTCTTGATGAAAGTTGTAGACAATTGAGTCAGCTTCANCCTTGCACTTGGGGTTTAATTAGGGATTAAAATTTGTATCCATCAAAACCCTCGACCTAACGTTTTTCCCTTATTGAATTTTATCGTTTTAATTGTGATAAAAGATTTTTGTTAGGTTCATATCAATTCCTCTATGCTTGTCATTGTAGCATAAGAGGTGTCAATCCATAGGGGTTAAGATTAATCTAGGAATGCATGAAACTTCTTAAGCTAGAGCAAATGGTTTTGGGTTTTTTTATGTTTTTAGATTAAGATGGTAAAATCCAAGAAAGAAAACAAAAGATAGAAGTGTTCGATCATGGATTAGACTATCAAAGAAATGATTAACAATCAAATAAAGATAACAAAGATTGCATAAAACACTATCCTAGAACATGGAATTCATAAATATGACTAATCCATTATCATGGCACTAATCACCCATTTGACTTAAACTCTCGTTTGCAATTAGATAATCAATGAGCATTAATCTCCAATTCCATTTAGTTCACTAATGACCCTAGACATCAACTCTCATTGGCAAGGATGTGAAAAGCTCACAATAGGTTTGGTTCAAGCATTTCATCGAACACCTCTCGGGCGTGAAATGCTTAAGCCCTAGTCTTGATCTCTCCATTCTAAACTAGCATTAAGATCAACCTATGCGAAGGATTTAACAATGTGCAATCCAAATCATCATCATTTATGACACTAATGCACACAATCTATGTTATTCCTTCGGTCTAGAACACTTGAATAAGGTTAATTCACTCTCATGACACTAACCCCTTTATTAATCACTTAATCAAGATCAAATTCTCATTTGTGATTAAATGACTAACAAGCATTAATATCAAGTTCCAATAACTAAAATACACCTTAGACAACCATTCTCATGAGCTAAGATATGTAAATCTCTTATTTAGTTCTTTGAGGAATTTCATCAAACACTTGGTGTGCATGAAATTCTCTTAATTCTAGATTAACTTTCTCAAGCCTAATCT
Source organism: Eutrema heterophyllum (assembly GCA_002933915.1). Lineage (NCBI taxonomy): Eukaryota > Viridiplantae > Streptophyta > Magnoliopsida > Brassicales > Brassicaceae > Eutrema > Eutrema heterophyllum. The sequence continues at coordinate 46,529 of PKMM01024292.1, forward strand.
AGCATTAAGAACACTAAATAAGAAAGGAAAGCAAGGATTCATAACATAAGCATCATAAATCAATCATCAATTCACCATAATCAAGCAAACCATGATCCAACAAAAACTCTAAAATCTAAAGAACATGAAGAACAAAAGAGAAAAAGACATAAAAAAACCTTCTCTAGAGTGGCAGTTTTTATGAAGAGCAATCAAAATCCCTCCAAAAGAGAGTTTGGGTCGTGCCCAACCCTTGGGAGAAGAAGACTTCGCCAAAAAAAATAGGTTTCAAGAGTATTTAAAGCAAAAGGGGGCGGACCGGGTCGACCCAGGACAAACCGGGTACCGACCCGGTTGAAGTAGGTCATGATAGGTGGTGGTCACACCGCTCGGCCACCGGGCGGTGCAACAAACCGGTGTAAGTTTTGGGTTTGTGCACCGCTCCGTTGCATGGTTTCGTGGTCGGTCGGTGTGGGCTTCTTCTTCAGCCAAGCAGCAAGCACATGGGACGCAACAGGACCATGTAAAACTTGCCACAGGTCGGTACTTAGGTTTTGTCTGGACACCGCTCCGTTTCAGGGTTATTGTGGTCGGTCGGTGTAGATCATGTCCAAGCTTCCTTTCTCCTAAGCTCTTCTTCTTGCGGCCAGACGGATACGTCTTCAGTAAAACAGCCATATCTTTTAAACCACACGTCCAAATGGCCTGATTCAAACTCCTCTGGACAGCTAGCTCACTCCTATACAACTTTCATTAAGATAATTGAAGCTGATTCAGATCGTAAGGCATCCGTCTAGCCACATCTTTCCGGCGTCTCGGATGGACTTTGCTTTCTACTTTGGTCCATTTCTCCAAATAAACCAAAATTGTCTCCAAACACCTAGAAAACACTCCAAATGATGCAAAAACTCACTAGAACCTAATGCAAACACCTAATACTCTAATTTAGACCAAAATGCTATAAAAACTATGAAAGACACATGCATGAGACCCGAAACATTAAATAATATGCATGCTAAAACGGGTAAAATATGGGAATATCAAATTGCATTCGTTACTTTTCCAAAACCAACCATATTTCTTTCTTAGCTTAATTTCATAATTTTGAGAATTGTAGTGTACATTTGGTCTCTGTGGATTCGATCCTAAAGTACTGCATTGACAACCGTTATGATTGCGGTAGTGTGAACTTTAGTATTAATTGACTAGGTGAAAACACTGAAATCATAACATCATATAATCCTGATTAAACAAGTATGTAAAGATTGTTTAAGTGATTTCTAATAAAGGCAAAGTGGAATTTGCAAACTCATTATTCATTACATACAAGTTTATGTGTTACAAGTTTTACATTTGGTATCAGAGCGGGTCACCTTCATAGATTTTGGAATCTATTTACAGGTTGAAGTCATGAGAACAACATGGAAACTATGAAGCAACTCATCACAGTTCATAAACCGTTCCTTTTGGATGCAGGAAACTTTGGTCACTGGAAAGCTCAGATGAGACACATCATTCGTGGACTGGATGAAGATGCATGGACATTTGTGGAACAAGGGTGGAAAGCTCCTACCGTCATCTATGAAGACAAAGATGGCAAGAAAACAACTATTCTGAAATCTAAGGAATGCATCCAAATTCAACTCGAAAGCAATCTCTGCTATCTTCTCTGTAGTTGATCTAGATCAATTCAAAATTATTCAGGGATGTGAGTCAGAAAAAGAGGCATGGGACACACTCATCAATCACTTTGAAGGGGATACGAGTGTGAGAAGAACTCGAATTGACCATCTAGCTTCTATGTTCGAAAATCTCAAGATGGCCAAGGATGGATCGGTTGCTAGCTTTACAGCCAAGATCAACACTATTGCCAATGAGGCTTATGTGCTAGATAAAAAATATAAGGAAAAGAAGCTGGTCAAGAAACTTTTTAGATGCTTGCCCCCTAAGTTTGTTGCACATAAAGCAGTCCTCAAATATTCCATGAATACTAATGAGATGAAGTTTGAAAAACTTGTTGGAATGCTTAAGGCTAAAGAAATGGAAGCCACCGCTGATGAGTCAGTAACACAGAAGGGGGTTGTCTTTGCTGCAGAGAGTACGGATGATAGTGTTGCACAGTGTGAAGAAAATTTGAGCCTTGCTAGACACTTCAATAAGATGCTAAAAAGAGTTGAGAACGGGCAAAATAAGTTCTCGAAGTTCCAGAGAAATGACTCAAAAAGAGGAGGAAACAGAGGATATCGATCTGAAGGAGAACGATCTGGAAAGGAGAAAGATCTTCAATGTCATGTATGTGAAGAGTTCGGTCACTTCAGGATCGAGTGTCCACTTGCCAGAAGGAAGGAACTCAAGTGCATTAAATGCAAAGGTTTTGGACATACAAGAAATGAATGTCCTACCTCTCTGAAGCAGAAAGAGAAATCAATGATGGTATTTGATGATTCATAATCTGAGAATGAAGAAAGCGAGTGTGAAGATCGATCTAATGCTGAATTTTGTGGCCCTTGTGGCTGACAAAGAGGAAATTCCAAAGGAACAAGAAGAATCAGACTCTGAATCTGATGAAGATGAGGAGGATTTTGATCCTAAGACATAATATCGTAAGTTATACGATAACTGGCTTAAGCTAGGCAATGACAATTTGCAACACACACAGACTTCTTGCGAGGTGCCTAAAATGTGTTTCAGCTTAGGTATTAATCCACCTCCACAGTTTTCTTTGTATGGTGCTTAGGTGTACAAGTTTAGTGATGTCCATGGATCCTTACATGTTTCTTCACTAGTGTGTACTTGACTGCAAATTGTTTTAGTCTTGTGAGTAGAACTCATCCCAGTGTGTGTTAGACAAATTCATTTGTCTTATTGGGCTTTTGGCCCATTTGTACTGAATTAATTTGTTTTAGGGCTGGCTCGGGTGTGTGTTTCCTACTTGAATATAAGGTCACACTGACGTTGCCAAGCTCATGGCTTCTGCGTTTCTGGTCTCTCGTCGTGTAACATCTGACTCTCAGACTCTCACGTCTGAAATCCTTCATCCCTTATACATTGTTGGTTTTTATATGAATGTGCACTCAAGCATGGGGAGATGAAGTGGAGAGTGGTGGATGGGCTGGAAACTAAGTCTGATCAGATTTCTGATTTTACTCATTGAAGTATTTGGAATTGCATCGTCTATGTTGGATAAGTATTTGGGAGTGCATCGTTCGTGTGCTTGTGTGCCTCTCTCTGGTTTTTGCAGGTTACGTGAGATGACCCATTCAGATAAAAAGGGGGAGATTGTAAGATCCAGAATTTAGATATGGATTATGTAAGATATGTGTGACACACAGAAGACCAGGTCGAGGGAATAGATACAACAAAGTGACGTGGCAGGAGCTGAGTGGAGAATGGAGTCTTAGAGTAATATCCAGGAGGAAGCTGGCATGGCAGCTGCTGAGTGGAGCTGGGACGAAGCTTCTGTGTGTATCAAGGAGGATCTTCAGAATCACGTACATCAAAAAAGATATGAAGATCTAAACTAGGAAAGTGTATATACACATGCTCGTGTTGGGATTTGGTATATATACGAGGATACTATATCACAATTAAGTCAGCTTGAGAGAGAACGAGTCAAGAAACTAAGCAAGAGATTTAGGGTTCTTGGTGAGTGAACAAAGAGTGTTACGTTGTTGTGGTAAGCTTGGGTAGGTTAGGAATTGGTCAGTGTCGAGTTGCAGTCTGTAACTTCGTGTAATACTGATTAGACAAGTATGTAAAGATTGTTTAAGTGATTTCTAATAAAGGCAGAATGGAGTCTTAGAGTAATATCCAGGAGGAAGCTGGCATGGCAGCTGCTGAGTGGAGCTGGGACGAAGCTTTTGTGTGTATCAAGGAGGATCTTCAAAATCACGTACATCAAAAAAGATATGAAGATCTAAACTGGGAAAGTGTATATACACATGCTCGTGTTAGGATGTGGTATATATACGAGGAGACTAGATCATAATTAGGTCAGCTTGAGAGAGAACGAGTCAAGAAACTAAGCGAGAGATTTAGGGTTCTTGGTGAGTGAACAAAGAGTGTTACGTTGTTGTGGTAAGCTTGGGTAGGTTAGGAATTGGTCAGTGTCGAGTTGCAGTGTGTAATGTCGTGTAATACTGATTAGACAAGTATGTAAAGATTGTTTAAGTGATTTCTAATAAAGGCAAAATGGAATTTGCAAACCCGTTGTTCATTATATACAAGTCTTTGTGTTACATGTTTTACACTATTCACAAAAGAGTGTTTTGCAAAAATTAGCACTTTTTAAACTTTATATAGTTTTTTTACAATTAATATATTATTCATAGTTTTTTAGCACTTTTGTTACTATTCATAATAATTTAGCTCATGTACAGTACGGCGTGTACGCTTGTGGACGGTACACGGATAGACAGAGGGAAGGATATTTTCGTCATTTACACGCTAAAAGACAAAAAAAAAACCAAAAAAAAGTGTTAAAATTGTAAGAAAGGTTTAAATAAGTGCTAATCTATGCAAATATATCTTCATTTCAGATTTTTTGGAACCCGTAGTGAACTTGTAAAATTCATAACAGGAAACGAGTATTTCCCTACTACAAAAAGGTGTGTTTTACATCACTTATTTTCTATTTTTTCATTAGTTATAAATGATGTAAAAAAAATTTACATCGCTTAAATAAGTGACTCTGAAAGTGGTGATGCAAATATACATCAATTGTTACATCGATTCTTAAGAATCGATGTTAATATGTATCAGTTGCAAAAAATGATGTTAAAATTTATATCAATTAATATAATTGATGCTAATATTTGTTACGATTATAATAATTGATGTCAAATGTATATATCATTTGTCAATAATTGATATTAACAATTGTGTCATTTAGAACAAATGATGTAAATATTTATATCATTTGTACATAATTGATTTTAAAATTAGTATTAGTTTAAAGTGATTATTTATTAACGTAATTTTAGCATATTAAAATAAATTTAATTAATTTACAATAAATATTAAATTATATAATTAATTAAATAAAAATGAAATCGAAATTGCTAATTAATGTAATAAAAACTGAATCACATCATCCATTCGTAGTGTAAATGTATAAAATTAACATAAATAAAATATTTAAAGTTGCTAAAATTCTTGCTAACTAATGTTGAACATGACCACTATGATCTTTAATCATAAACATTCTAACTCCATTGGTACCCATTTCCTATAAAAAACAAAAAATAGACAACAAATTAGTTATCTACAAAAAATAGACAACAGAGTAAATCAATAGAATATAACTTACAAATGATCAATATACTTGTTCGCTAAGTTGAATACCAAGTATCTGTTGGATGAACATAATCATAGTTTTGACTTTTTCTTCTAATTCTTCCACCCGTGTCTTCATCTGAACAAAGACATAACATATTAAATCAAGGTGTTATATCTAAATGCAAGCAAATCAGATAAGCTGAGGGTGTGATCACAATTCAAAACTCTATTTTCTTCAAAGTTTCGTTAGTTAAAAGGAAAAACTAACGCCACGTGTTTTAGCTTCCTCAAATATGAAGCTTCCATTCGGTATCGTGCGAGTTGCAACAAAGAATTCCGTTTGTACTCTTTCCAAAGCCGTACTTTGATATCTTTGTGTACATAATCCCTTCTTGTTTGTAACTAATCCCTTGCATCTGGATCATCAAACAGCCGTATATGGATTCGACTTTTTCAACATGATTGAAAGTTGTCCAAAAAAAGGCAGAACCAGTGACTCAATGAACAATTCATCAGAGAAAAAAGGTAACAATTCGGAAAAAATGGTTAAAGTGTATTATCGAACGAATTAAGATATGAAGGAAGGAGAGGAGGAAAAAAAGAGAGGAAGAGAGGTGTTTGGGGAGTGGTGAAGAGGAAATGACGGAAACGAACAAATCAGTATAAGTTATTAAAATCTATTGATATAAATTGGTTCTATTGGTGTTAAATGTTTTAATCGATACAAATTAAGATTAAATAGTTAAATCACATGAATAACTTTATTCTTCTTCTACCTGCGCCGATGTTGTCTTGATATACTCATATTTTATCCGTTTTAGCATGCATCTAGTTTAGTATTTTCGGTCTCATGCATGTGTTTTTCAGTAACCCAAGTAGGCAAATACGACAACAAGTTTGTTTTTTTTTTTTTGAAATAGGATTTAGAAAAAGAATATCGAGATTCCAAAACTCAAAAAAAAATTTTAATCCCAAATCGAAAAGAAATCGAGTACAATTTTGTGAGTTCATAATTTACCTTTCTGGGTTAGGTTTTTCAAAGAAAAATAAATCAAAACTCCCAATTAGTTTTATATCTATTTTTATCTGTTCCCAAAGATTTTGGATCTATACTTTCTTCTTCTTCTACCTGCGCCGATGCTATCTCAAATTTTTTTTTTGAATGGAAAATATGTGTTTTTGTCACCTTTTTGCCAGAAACTTTTGCAGATTTAAATAACTCCTCTCAACGAAAGTCGAACTGCGGACACACAACCGGACACATACCCAAGTTGTTGGTTAGATGCTGTCTCTTTTACTTCTACCGGTACGTCTTTCGTGGTGTCTTTTTTTTTTCATTCATCGGTAAATCTCTTTTTTTTTTTTTCACCTATTTTTCATATTTTTCTTTATTTTTTATTCTTTTAAAAGTGACGAACTTGCTTTAGATCTTTAGTACTTCGAAATCTTTGTTAACTTAACATCTTATACTAATTTATCTATATAGTTTATGTTGTTTTGAAATTATATTAATTTTTTTTTATCAAAAACTATATATTAAAAATATCCCATTTTAAAATTTGTCTTAGATCCATACGAACCTGAGCAGGGCACTGCTTCTATGATCAACTTTTGGTGACCATTCAATTTTTATATTAGAATATTACAAAACATGATAATACTAGGATAAGGTTCGACTCAAACCCTCGAATCGAACTTTTATTTTGGATCCCATTATTCTTCAAAAAAGATTTTTCTTTTTAGGTATAAATTCAAATTGTAATCGCAATAAAAAAAGAAGAAGATTTCTAAATAAAAAACCTCGTCTGATGTCAAAAGAAAAACAAATAGCCGCCTTAATTGTTCGTTGCCATTGGATAATACTAGAATTTATGTTGCAGAAAATCAAACCATTGATAAAAATGTGGATAATATATAGAAGACAAACATTTTTAGTACTTTTTACTACAATATTAGTGCTGTTATATTTTTGTATCAAACTAATTCTAATTAATAAAAAAGATGATCAAAAAACATTTTTAAGAAAATAAAACATTAAAATGTAAATTATATTTTTTATTGTTAAAGCAAAAATGTAAATGATGATGATTGACGTACACTGTGTATATTAGATGAATAAAGTGCATAGACAACGATAACAATAAACAGGGTTAGAGAAGATAGACTTTAATGTTTTGGTACATATATGAATGTGATTACTATGTTTCTAACACAAGTATTATTAAACTTGACTTAAGTGGATTGGTTTTTATTTTGAGTGTAGTTTTCCCTTATCAGTTTGACATTTTTGAGCCTTCTTTTTTTCGGATATGTATTAATTTGGAAAAGATTAGGTGGATAATTAATTGGCCTAAATAATTCTTACGTTGATGATGAATCGTTCATTTCCGGGAGTCCCAGTTTTTGGATCCAATGTATAGAACTTGCTTGCATATGGGTGTTGTATGAAATGAGCAAATGTAGACTCAGTATTGACATTTGACACTCTTTGTTAAGATAAGAACATTTCCATTCACAGAAAGTAATTAATTGTAGCGAGATCGAAAGTATCGTCTACACATAATATTTTTTGGTAAAATGTTATCATATATACATATTGCAATACATAACACGCTGTAAGGAACTTAATTAACCTGATTATATATATATGTTTTTGTTTTTCTTACAGCACTTATTATGATTAATTACCCTATATGGATTATATATATGATTTTTGTTTTTCTTACAACACTTAATATGATTAATAATTACCCTATATGGACGATTATAGTATGATTTTTGTTTTTCTTACAGCACTTATTATGATAAATTACCCTATATGGATTATATAGTAGATCATAACGCCAGGTACGCATAATCAGACACGTGGGGGTAAGCGACTTTTGAGCTCCGGCATGATTGGACCTAAGTTAAGCCTGCCTGTGTGAAGTTGTAGTTCCAACCCAACAGGCGATCGAAAATCCGCCAATTCGAAGGGTATTTTGCCATCTTGATTGGCCAAGAGAAGGGGAGCCCTGCGGTCGAGCAATGCTCGGACGACCATAACATCACCTTTGAACGCAGCTACGTGAAGCGCCTGTGTTCAACGTGAGGATCAATTGAGAGAGAGAGAGAGAGGTTAGAAAATTAAGCACCATATCATTCAAACACATTAATATAAACAGAAAGACAAAATCGAAGATGTACCGTGTTTCCTAGCTCATCCGCGGCCGCTACGACAGTGGGAAGAGTCTCCGGAGTGCAGCCGTCAAGGAGAGTGTTAACCAAGAATGCAGCCTCCCTGCGTATAGCCAGATGTAACGCCGTCTGGTGCCTGTGGTTAATCATGAATACGGCTCCTCTGGCAAGAACAGACCGAACATACTCCCTCTTCCGGAGCGATACCATCGCATGAAGAATTGTGTTACCACGGTTATCAATGGCCACGTTCACATTTTCCATTCTCCCTATTCAAAACATTGAGACTGTTAGTATATATCGTTTATAGAAAAATAAAATGTAAATGGCTTACGTAAATGTTGATCGAACTTCATTGACTGATTGTTCCTCGCAGCAGTGATCAATGCAATAAAAGCTGGGAATACATTTTGGTCCGTGAACTCAACTTCGTAATCGGCCATTTTTGGTATCTGTAAACTGTAAGCTAGTTACACACAATGAAATGGTATATATAGAACTCCAGTCCTATTTAATGTGGGTGTAGTGGATAATAGTAAAAACTAGAGCTGCAATTAGAAATTGGTCACAGTAACTTCTATATACATTGGATAAAAATTGGTCCCAAATATTTTACATATTTTTATCCAGTGCATCTATAAAACTAAATTGCTTATACTACATGAGCGTTGATCCGAATAACATTGTTCTTACATTAATATAAGGTGTACATGACAACTTCTTTTTGGTCACAGTCTATACGCAAATGTTTTTTTTAACAACTATGTATACACATTTATGCGCAGCTTGGGCATATTGCCTAGGGATACTTACGTATGCATGCATGTACGGCTAGCGAAAATTAGTTTTTTACAAGAAAAACAATTCATATTAATACTATATATATATATATATATTAATATTTTAGACAAAGAAAAATAACAATACAATATATCAAAATATTTAATATCCCAAGGTCAAGGGTGATCCTATTTTTATTTTATCTTTTTCTACA
>PKMM01024292.1:56257-78370 GCA_002933915.1 Eutrema heterophyllum
CAGGCAACACTCTATCATATATGGCGAGAGAGAAATGCTCGAAAACATGGCGACCCACCGTTGCCTCATCAAAGACTCCACAAGCTCATAGACAAGAACGTGCGAAACAGATTAACATCGATAAGAAAATCGGGAAGTGATGCTTTCAAGGACGGAATGATGGTTTGGTTCGCCAACCGTCCATAATCTGTTTTTTAGCTTTCAAGTTTGGTTTTCTAATACTTTTCAGCTTCCTTTACCACTTCAAATTTCAGTGTTTCGAATTCTGGCTTAATACTCTACCGAGCATTATCTCACACTTGTTGTAAAAACGTTTTTTTGGTTGAATAAATTTTACATTCGATTCAAAAAAAAANCTTTGATAACTCGACTGACATGGCCAATTAGATCGATCCAGCTGTAGTTAGAAGAAAAACAAGTCGGTATGAATTACCTTGTATTAGCAAGTTAACTATTTTTAGTTAAAGTAAAATCGTTAATTAAAAATTCGAGACGAAAATCAAATGAAAACTGAAACTCAATACAAAAATGATAATGGAATGAAAAACTATAACGATTAACTATAGTTGACAAAACTTATCGGTTGGGAAACTCAGTTGTAAGAGTTTAGTGAACGAGATTATAAATAAATTGAAAAACAATGCTTTAGGTATATAACGTTTAAAGGTTCAAAAAAAAGAGAAGGTATATAACGTTTCTAAATAATAACAGGATTGCATGTCATTTTTATTTTGCGTATACTAATGCCCTATTTTCTAAATTCGTTTTATTTCCATGTGGCTTCTGAATTAGGATTTAAGAGTTGGAGATGCCGTCACGTTATTGACACTCTTTGTTAAGAAAATATTTCCATTTACCGATTTGTGGTGCACTCTCTGACCGCAGAGTTAATCATCAAATGGTTTTATATCATTGTCACTATCACCGCAGAGTCAAAACAGTAACGGACCCAACTTTCCTTCTCCTGGGAACATAGTAAGTGACTCATTATATGTCAATATGTCATTTTCAAATTTTTTTTGTTTGTTTTATGTCATTTTCAGTTTTTTTCTATATTCTTGGGCTCATACAGTTTTGTCTTAAATTTAATTCGGGAATCTTCGTGTTATTTTTGTTTTATCTTGTGCAAGTCCTCCGGAGGATTACGTGTTATATATTTAAACTTCTATATTCTTTCATATCAACCTTATAAAATAAAGGTTCATAAAATTAAAAGTAAACAGTTAAGTTTAACATTAAACTTCGTATGACTAATCTGGTAAAAGATATTTCCACTTAATCATCAAGCGCGTCAAGCGCCATAATATTATAGAAGAAGTAATACATCATTTATTAATTATTTTATAATTAACTTATATATATATATATATATATGATAAGTCACATGGAAATAAAATGATCATAATGACCCCCAAAAGTAAAAGAATTTTGAACCTAGTACCTATTTCTTTGAAAATTAGCTCTTTCATTCTGTAATTAACTAGACATTTTAACCATTTTAAGTATAATTGGTTGAACGGTTGAAAATATGTATGGCTAGGATTTACACCTGTGTTTTCATTTATATTGTAAAAATTACATAACCACATTGGCGTGTTTGATTGTCGTCAGTGACTCGTCATCGTATCTGGTTACAAGATAACTCCAAACTACTTTGACAAAACAAATACAAAAAGATTATCAAACCCCAAACCTAAATTTTAAATGAAATAAAAGTTATCATGTAGAATCAATTCATTAGTCATTGCGGGAGTCGCAGTTTTTGGATCCAATGAAAATAACTTATATGGTGGTGTGTTAGATATCTGACTAATTGACACTCTTTTATTAAGAGAACATTTTCATTTATAGAAAGTAGTAGTAGCAAGATAATAGAATAATATGATCATTATTAATTGAAGTTTATATATTTAGTTTATCCTTCATACTGGTTCAATAGTTGTTATCTTTCCATATATAGAAAATAATGTTGTAGCGACTAGCGAGCGAGATGGATGTCGTCTTCAGATCGTGGTGCGCGTTACGGGTGGCAATTTCGAGCTGTGTCTTATAGAAGGAAAGCTAGTTAAGATTAGGGTTTATTTATAGTGGTGAAATAGGTGGGTGGATGTTTTATTTTATTTTTGCTCGTTTTTTTCTATCTATTTTCACTCACACACACACATCTTAGTTACTTTGTTTTTGTTGACACGGTTAATTCAGTATATTCCTCTTAATTATGATTATACTCATTTGGCAAATTTTACTTTTACTTTATGGTGCAGTTGATTATGTGGTTTTTTTAACTAGTTTCTTTTCTCTCTGTGGTGCAGTTGATTACGTTGTTTAATTTTATTAATTAACATTACAAAAATAGTCGAATCTTTGACAATTTTAAAGCTTGTTGGCCACTCGAAAATTTTATTAATTACATGTCGAACCGGAGATGGTAACAAATGTAAAGACTTTTTTTAATTTCGTACCAAAATACATAGTATTATACTATTATCTAATACGAAATTACGAGATCTAATATAGTAAAATTAAATTAAGATGACTTTAAATGGCATTAAAACAAAGGGCGAACTTTAGCTAATATTTTTTATTTATTATTATTTCAAATGACTATTGTGTCATGACCGCTTCAAGATCACAACTACTTTAACGTGTCCCAGAAGATGTAAATTGATCGAGGTATTGTAAAACTCTCTTCTTCTTTTTTTTTTTTTTTAATCGATAATTACACAGTTAAATCTTTGCATGGGATCTTAGTTACCCTTATTATAAGTCAAAACAGAAAATTTTAAAATCATGGACATTTTTGATAATTTTCTTTTCCTATATATATGGGTTCTGCAATTGTTAACCTTAAACATGTTATTCAATTAATTACTTTTGGTTACTTTTCTCTTCTATACGTTTGATTTAACTATAGAATTGAGCTACGCTCCCTTGGTCACCTTACAGAGTTACCTAGTCCGAGTCCGAGTCACTCTCCCATTCCCTTCAGTCCCTCTGAAGATCTGGGTAGAACCTGTAGTCCATGTTTCTAAATAATAACAGAATATGATTGTCATTTTTATTTCAAATATACTCAATGCCCTATTTTCTAAATTCGTTTTATTTCCCTGTGGCTTATGAATTAGGATTTAATAGTTGGAGATGCCTCTAAAATAATTAACGAAAAAGTTTAATTCAAACCCTTAATCTATGTACAATCAATATTCTTTTTTGTAAGTCACTCATTATTTTATAATTAACTTATATATATATATATTATGTATGTATGTATAACACGAATACTTTAATGTAAATAATTAAGACTAGACAGTTACGTTTTCAGCTGGTATAAGTTTGAAACACCAGTCATATTGTAAAGGGACCAAATTCTTGGCAAACATAAAAATAAACAACTTTTCTCTCAAATTCTTTTAAGTTATTTTTTCAAAAATATATAATCTACAAGCTGAGAATTGAGATTGTAAGATTCTGCTCTCACATCATACATCCTCAACGGATTTTAACCACTATCCTATAGGGATTGTGATTCTTTTATAATCCACAACGGATTAAAGCGCGCTATATACATTAAAAGTGGATATATTTGGACTTGAGGAAGGAAAGAATATACCTCGACCAAACCACTCATAATTTTACGATCGAAACGGGAACGTAAGTCGAGTCTACATCGCAAACCCTAAAACTGAAGTAAAATCTAAACCCACTTGTTGGGGTCGGTTTTCACCACTCGAGTTTAACACAATCTGCATCGACCGGACATAGTCCTCACCCACTCTAGCGATCTCGCCCCGTCCGAAAGAATAGAGCTGAGCCCGAAGTATTAACATCACTCAACCAAACCGAGGTCAAGCCAGAAACCGAGCCGAGGCCAACTCATCCCGCGTCGAATAGAAAGCCTTATGGGCCGAAACAGAGCCCATCTGCTTCATCCTCCCAACCGAGGTAAAAGCCCTAATCATCAGTTGCCCTAGTCTAAGGCGGTGGCCGCCAAAGCAAAGAGGAAATCTTTCTTTCTACTTCTGAAATACTCGCTGCCACAAAACTATATAAATAGTTTTCAGAATCGTCTTTGTAACATATCTTGGAACCCTAGCAATAGCTCTTAGCAACTTGTATTCATACACTTTCACACAGCAATAAAATACCATCTTTGGTTCTCAAACTGTGTTTTTTCCCAAAAAACTTCTGTTCCCTCTAAAGTCTCGAAAAATGATTGATTGTACGAGTTTTGACTCTCACATATTGGCGCCGTCTATGGAGACTAGAAGTTTCTACTCGGAAAAATATCAGGAACAGGATCGGAAGATATGACCGGTGACCAGCGGAAAACTGATGATGAACTGAACAACAACACGGAAGGAACAACCGGTGGAATGTTCCTTCAAATCTGTTATATATTGTAAACACGGAAGAAACTCGATCGTGATGAACCTAAAGAAGATGCATCAAATTTGTTATTGTAAACACTTGAGTGACTACATAATACTGCAGAGATGTTAAAAAGGATAAGCACGGTGACATTATAAGCTAGATAGATAATAAGTCTTTATTTTGACATCGTAGCTTCAAGCAAGAGATGATATAATTATTTTGATAGAAGATCCCTCTGGAAATACTCACTTGAAATGGAACGTAGACGAAGAGCGTATGATCTCTCCGTCTCATGAGCTACTTCAATTCAGGCACCATGTCCGTTTCTGTCAAGGAATTTTAAAGCCAACCATAGTTGAGGGTCAGATCCCAATAGGACTAGGACTAAACTTCTAAGGTTTTGTGGAGTAAGGGGTATTATTGCCAAAAAGTTCGAGGTATAAAAGTTCCTAACCAATTTTATTTTTAGGAAGAGAAGAGAGCTTGTATGTACTTAATTTCCAAGGTGGACCAACGATTACAAATAGATTTCACTACTTGCAAAGAAAATGCCGCACAATGGCCGCACAAAAGTTTGTATGTGTTTATAGGTAGTGCCTTGGAATACGATTTTTTTTTTTTAAATCTTCATTTTCTAATCTTTTTTTTTGTTTTTGGCAGATTGAAAGTGTATAATCTCTCTTGGATGGCATTTTCAGTTACATTCTTTGCCCATTTGAAGTCCACAATACTGCTATCGACCATGAAAGATATGACAAAAATGTATTTTTAAGAAAGAGGTAAGATACATCAGCAAAACTAGGGTGGTGATTTTATTCATCTTGATTAGTGTGAATACAAGTAGAGAGTACGTAGATAATCAATTCATATAAACTAAACAAACTGACACAAAAGCAAATATATAATAATGAAGCAAAACTAACGAACTTGCTCGGGCTATTATTTAACTACTGCAAAATTGAGTGTTAAAACTCAACAAATATAATAAAAGTTCAATTATAACATCATCTGATTCTTAATTTTTTTACCAAGATTGCTTTCTCCATCTCAAAACTAGGAATGAGATTCTGCAGCTGGAGATTCCGAGTTCGATATAAAAGGATCACTCTGCCAAAAAGACAAAACCGTTACCATTAATAATTTGCCAAAAGAAAATGAAACCTTTGAGAGATTTTTCAGAAAATAAAATAAAATAAAAAAACTCACGGTTGATGAAATGGAGACTTGGAGACCTTCCTTGACTTCCTGCATAAAACACACTCTCTAAACTCTCTTCACCGATATCTCTTAACCTGTTGAGCTTAGGCAATATCTCTTTCCCGAGATCCGGTCTATCTTTTCTTCTTAACTTCGCGCATTGAAGCGAAAGCTTTGCTAAAGACAGAGCTTCTTCCATAGGCCAGTCCGGTACTGCTGGATCAAGCATATCCTTTAGAGTCCCTTCTTTGATCGCTTGCTCCACGTAATAAGCCAAACCCATCGGCTGTTTCGCGGTCAATATCTGCAAAAGCATGATCCCGAGCGAATAAACATCTGATTTCACACCCAACATTCCGGTTTGTTGGTACTCAGGATCAATGTAACAGAAAGTTCCTGCAGCTGAAGTGACTCTGTACTGTGTAACGTTCTCCGATACTGCAGGGACTAAGCTCGCTAGCCCGACATCGCTGATCTTGCTAACGTAATTGTAATCGAGGAGAACGTTCCCCGGTTTCAGGTCTCTGTGAACAATTGGTTCCGGTTTGGTCTGGTGGAGGAAGAGGAGTCCTGTGGCGATCTCAGCAGCAATTCTGAAACGCAGCTGCCAAGTAATTGGCGGCGTGTTGCCTCGCATGAAAAGCCGGTCTTCTAAGCTTCCTTTGGCCATGTATTCATAAACAAGAATCCCATATTCTGGACAAGCTCCAAGAAGAAGCACCATGTTTGGATGCCTTATGCAGCTTAATACTTCCACCTGCAAAACATCATTGCATCAACATATATGTTCTCAAAGATGAAAACTTTCGTGCATAAATTCAAAAACCAAGAATTTCTTGAAGATTTTTCTTACCTCTTTCTGAAACTGTGATCTTCCTTGAGCTGCATCCGGGCGTAAAACTTTAACAGCAACACTTGTGTGATCAAGAAAGCCTCTAAACACAGGACCATAGCCTCCTTCTCCTACCTTTTGAGACTCTGCAAAATTTGAAGTGGCTTCTTCGATTTCTTCAACCGTGTATTTCCTATACCGAACAAATCCGCGAGAGAAGGAAGTATCTGATTCCTTCAACGCCTTCATCTCTGCGGTCAATCTTCTCTTAGCTTCCACTTCTGCTAATCTCTCTGCAGCTTCCAAGGCCGCTTTCGCTTTAGCTCTCTCCTTTTCCACTATTGACATTGCTGCTTCCTCTGAACTCTTTGCTTCTTCCAATCGTCTTTCCTCTTCCTCTGAACTGTTGGTTGAACTTTGTTCGTCGTCGGTCGGGTAATCGTAACTTGCGGCTTCTATGTCACGGAGACGTTTACTGCGGTACACACGTTTAGTGTTGCTCAAATTGTGCCACAAGCAACGAATCATCTCTCCAATGGCGAACCAGTACATTGCACAAGCGGCACAAGACATTTTGCATATACTTTTAACAGCACATTGGCAGATTCCAAGCTTGAACAAGAGGGTGATGAACATCAAAACTGCGAAAAAGAACAAACGCAAATTTATCCAAAAAAGGAAAGTAGATAATAATTACTAAAAATATAGAAAAGAGAAGGAGAAAAAGGTTACTTATGAAACAGAGGCCTGAGATCATGACCAGATTCGCAATATCAGGAAGACAGAAATGTTGTATGAAACATGAAAGATCCCATGGCCCCGAGCATACATTTCTGTAATTAGAAAAATGGCGATCGAAAATCAACCAGACCCCTATGATTTTGCGACAATTCGGATCTTAAATTCAGACAACGTGAAAATCTTACAGACAGGATCTTCCAAGTGTGGCTTTGAACGGTGCTGTGAATACATTGCCAATAAAACCTCCGATGTCGGTTGATGCGTTGCCTATAGCGTTGCCCATTTTGCTTAATACTTAAACCGATGAGGATCTCTCCGCAATTAATCAATCACTCTCTTGATTGATGATCAAACGTAAACAGATGAATACTTTTTTAATTTTTCCGAGAGTTTTCAGGATATGAATGAAGTTACCATCTTCGCATATACTTTCCTCTGTTTCAGACAAAAAGAAAACGAGGCCAGAAACCGTTTCCAGATGGAAAATTTGGGATATATTTGTTGGGATTTGAAGTGGTCAAAGCATAAATAATTCAATCCGAACTTGTAGGAGTGGAGTTTCTGGTCAAATATTTCATGTCTGTTTTTACGTTACTGATAAATATAGAGTATTACCATCTTCGCATATATTTTTTCTTACCAATTGATGGTAAGAGATAATATAGAAATTAGATCTCTCACATACTTCACTATTCACTAGCAAAAATCCATTTTGTCTTTATGTTTTAAAATTAATTACATATTTCTCTTTTTTTCTCTTATCAAACTCTCCCCGACGAGAAAAGAGGACGAGGAAGAACGGTGGAGGATGGTGAAGGCGGAAGTGGAGGTTGGTAATAGTGTCTGTGACGACGATGGCTACGGTTGGTGACAATGATGGGGTAACGACGGTGACGATGGTTCACCGTTGGTGACGGTGGTGATGCCAGTGACGATAATGCCGACGGATGATGGTCATAGTGTTGGTGATAGTAACAGTGTTAGTGGCAATTATAGTGACATTGACGGTGGTGAAAATGGCGGCGATGGTGGTCGTTGGTGTTCAATTTCAATTTTTATGGGTTTTGAAGATTTTATGTGTTACGTTACATTGAAGTTAATCAATAACAAGGTTAGCTAATGAGTTATCAATATAATTATGTATAATTTTGTTATAATAACAAAGTTAGTTACTCAATATACACAAATTTTATATGATATGATAATTAGGTTAACACGATAATTTTTTTTTATTTTCATATTTCATAATTTATTTGATATGATAACTCGATGAACACGATAATTTATGATATGATAACTGGTTTAACACGACAATTTCATATTTTTATGATATGATAATTGAATTATCATATCATAAATTCATAATTTTAAATTGATATTTCATATTTTGTATGATATGATAATTGAATTAACATGATAAACATAAAGTTAACACATAACATATAAACTTATCGCGATATCATCTAGTTATCATGTTAACCAAATAGTTAACAACATGTTTTCCGCTGATGAATAGTGGCCATCGACTTTAGATGAATAATATCATCAGTCGTTTGATGAACAGTATCACCGACTTGTTTGTGTCGAAAAATGAGTTTTTAGGCCAAAGACATTAATGCAATTGTTTAGAACGGAAATGATATTTTTGGTTTTTTTTTTTTTTCTTTTTGTTACTTACCTAATTTACAAATTAACATTACTATATGATAACATCATATTTTGCATGTTTTTAAGGTTTAGTTTCATAGGTTTTTAGTTCTATTTTGTATAGTTTTTGAGTTGTTTTCATGCATTTGAGTCTCATTTGCATTGCATTGCATTTTAGATGTTCTATGTTGTGTTTGCATTCTTTTTGGCTTGTTTGAGCCATTTTCAGGTGTTCTTGAAGTCAGAGGAGTTGGAAGAGTGAAGATAGCCATCAAAAAGGTCATTCCGGTATACAGAGATGCATGATCAGGTTGAGACGTCATAAGTTTGGCATTGGATGAAGGACTTACCACCGATGGATTGCGCTCATATTTTAACACAAGCTAGATCAATGGATTAGCTTTTATTTGGAAGTTGTTTGAGGCCATTCCAACGGTGAGATCAAGAGTTATGCCAATTTTTGTGACGTCGGTCCAGTCGGGCGAGCAAAAGAAGAAGGAGGAGAAACAGGACCAGATCGATCGATCCAAGTTTGGATTGATCGATCCCAAACTTCGCACACTTTCCAGATCGATCTACACTTCCAGATCGATCAATCTCAAGTTTTTAGATCGATCGATCCACTCCGGATCGATCGATCCCCTACTTTGACCATTTTCTGGGCCAAAACCACCTGAAGTGCTCTAAAGGTCGACTTAAAAGAAGGGTTTCCATTGGGATTTAGCTTCGGTGATTTGCATGAAAGTTGTAGATAAGTGAGTTAGCTGTCCAATGGAGGTGGTTTCTAGTCATTCTAAGCAATGGTTCGAGAGTTATGGCGGATATAGTGAAGACATATCAAACCGAAAACTAGTCTCCTGAAACAGTGTAAAAACGTCTTTTTTCTCTACTTTACCTAATTTTTGGTGACTTTGGACGCCCAAAGCTGTATAATTATTGGTCTTTGGACCGGATCTATGTACCTTTTATCACTTTTAATAAAAACTCTAGAGAGAAAACCTTGTTTTGCTCTTGAAGATTTGCAATCCTTTAAAGATCTAGAGAAGTTTTCTTGAATTTTCTTCTACTTTCTTTCTTATCTTGATTATGTCTTTCTTTTGTATGGTTTACTTTTGCGATTTAGTCATGTGTGAGTAGTTCCTTTAGGATTCTTGGGTAAGTTAGATTAGGGTGATTCTAGGTTTGTTCTTGATGTTGAAGAGCTAGATTACTTGAAATCCTTTCTCATTAAGTGTTCTTAATGCTAGATTAGCCTTGACAAAGTTGATCTAGAACCTAGGGAATCCCGTCACCCGAAAGGTGTTCTTAGGAGATTCTTGAACGAACTTAATGAGTGCTTTTCATATCTTAGCCAACGGAAAATTGATGTCTAAGGTGAATTGTGGTTAATTAGACTTGTGATTAATGCTTGTTAGTCATAGAATCGCGAACGGAATTTTATGACGGTTGATGACTAATAAAATGGTTAATACCATGGACGTGGATTAATCTTTAGTAGTGTTCTAAGGCCTAAGGAGATATTTAGTCGAATGTTTGAGCATCTTGAGTAGATTAAAGAATCACCCGAGTCGATTACTTTACCCGAGAATTCATTTGTTTAAATTTGCTAAATAACGTTTAAGTTTGTCTTGTTGTTCGTTTTGGTTTGCTAAACTACTCGTTTATTTCTCTGTTTTGTATGTTTCAAATTTTCTGATAAAAACCAAAACCCGATATTTTCTTAGATTAGATAGCGTCTTGTATTCTTAGTGCGTCGTTCTTATTTTCTTGTGGATTCGATCCCAAAGTGCTGCAATGACATGCCATTAGATTGAGACATTGTGCACAGTGGGTAATTGTGCGGACCGTAAAAAATTTCATTATCAATTTGGCGCCGTTGCCGGGGAAATTAGCAATAGCCATTAGGATTTGGATGCTATTTGATACTAAGTTCTTGACTTTTACTAACTTTTTATTTTCTTCCTTTTTGTTTCTTAGAGTTGATGGCCATGGATTACAATGATTGGCCACAAGAAAAGGATGCCACATTTGATGATAGCATTGAAGATGAGCCATATGTGGAGCCACCATTTGATGAAAGTGTACTCACATCAGAACAAAAGTAGAGTTGGATGAGCTTTGCAAAGAAAACCCGACATTGACAAGGAGTGATCTCGCGATTATGATCCGTTTGAACCTCATGTCACATCGGGCATCACTTGGGGGAAGGGAGCTCACATTTATTGAGACAAAAATAGCTCATGCACTCGAAGAGGTAAATTATTGGGTTCCACCATGCCAACTAGAAGGTATTTTTGACTCAACCTTTGAAATCTATGATTATGAGGATAATCACTTGCCTTGCATTGAAGATGTAGCTTCTAGTTCGCATTCTCTCAAGCTCATTAATGATTGCTATGATTTAGTATGTGAGTCTCAAATACTAGAAACCTTAAGAGTAGAAAAGCTTGCTAGTGATTATCATGNATAAATAGAAACGGGAAAAAGACTTTTTTTTTTATAGAAAGAAAAATGTGACACGTTCTTCTTCTTTTTTGTTTTGGTGAAAAATGTGACATGTTCTTCAATTCTTTTTTTTTGGGCTGCCTGTCTGACTGTCTCTGTCGAGACTATCTCTCTTATCTGTCTTTACTTAGCTGGTTTCTTCTTCTTTAACCCTTATGATGCTCTCTTTGCAGCCTTTATCCCTTTCAAAATTTTATTTATTTTTCCATGAATTCCCCAAATCTTAATTCTTCTTCAAAAAAAGTACTATCTTATGCATATTCTTCATAAATCATAACCCACTTCTCTAATTTCCACTCCCCATTTCGAGCTCAAGGTTTCTGTTCCTAGCTGCAAAAAAAAAAATTCTCATCTTTGGGTCAAAATTTTCGATTTCCCCTAATCTTATAATCCCAAATCCCAAATTTTTCAATTTATTCTTGAAACCCCATCAATTTCTAGTTGTAAAAATCTCAGCTTTGTCTCACATTTTGGAAATTACCCCAAACCTTCGAGTCTGTCCCAAGAATCTGAGCTTTTTTTCTGCAAAAATTCTCACAATTGGGTTACAAAATCTCATCTTTATGTCAAAATTTTCGATTTTCCTCCTCTGAAAACCCCAAATCACTTTAAAAATCTCACCTTTAGGTCAAAAGTTTCGATTTGTTTTTTTTGTTCTCCCCGAAAAAATGTCTGTAGCTTGTGGACTCGAATGCGTCTTCTGCGTCGGTTTCAGTCGGTGGGCATGGAAACGTTGCACACACGTGGGCTCCGACGATAGTGCCACGTGGACAGCTGCAACACCGGAAGAGTTCGAGCCAATCCCAAGAATCTGCCGCGTAATCCTCGCCGTCTACGAGCCGGATCTCAAAAACCCTAAAATCTCTCCGTCTATCGGAAAATTCGACCTAAACCCAGATTGGGTCATCAAAAGAGTGACCCACGAGAAAACCCAAGGCAGATCTCCGCCGTACATCATCTACGTCGATCACAACCACCGTGAGATCGTGCTCGCGATCCGTGGCTTAAACCTAGCGAAAGAGAGCGATTACAAGATCCTTATGGATAATAAACTCGGACAGAAAATGTTCGGAGGTGGGTTTGTTCATCAGGGGCTTCTGAAATCTGCGGCTTGGGTTTTGAATCAAGAATCGGAGACGCTTCGTAGCGTTTGGGAAGAGAATGGGAAAGAGTATGATATGGTTTTCGCTGGGCATTCTCTGGGATCTGGTGTTGCGGCGTTGATGGCGATTCTGGTGGTTAAAACTCCGGCGATGATCGGTGGTGTACCGAGGAGTAAGATCCGGTGTTTCGCGGTGGCTCCGGCGAGATGTATGTCGCTTAATCTCGCCGTTAAGTATGCTGACGTCATCTTCTCCGTTATTTTGCAGGTTAATTTTAAAATTGGAGCTTTTTTTTCTTTCTTGATTATCTCTTAATGCCAATGTTATTCAAAAGTTTTAAGAGGGATTTTAGTTCCAAAACAAAATTGTGTAAATTTAGCTGATTAGTTACAATGTTAGATGAGAGACTTGAGAAATTTTTAACAGTAAAATTATATCACAAATACATAGGTTGAATCTTTTAGAAATGAGAAATGGACATCATTTATAAAAAAATAGGTTTGATGTCTTAACTTTAGGATTATTTTGCAATGGTAGATGAGATAAGAAAATGGACAATTTTGTTTAGGTTTTGAAATTAAGGATTTGGATTTTTTAATTTATTATTTAGGTTTATTTTTAAGTTTATAGAGCTTATAGTTTAGATTTTAGATTAATTTGTTAATTTATAAAATGTAAACTATTTTTTTTTCCAACTTTGATATATAAAATTTACACTATTTTCATAACTCTTTCGTTTGGATTGTGGTAGTTGGTCTATTGTTGACCATTAAGCATTGTCATAATCAGCTTCTGTAAGTTAAGAATATGCTTTGTGCTTATACATGGAATTAGAATCGAAGAATTGTATTTTTTCCTTTTTCCTTCTCGAGTTTGGTCAGAATATTCTGCAAAATTTGTACTTATTTAGGAGGTTGTTTGGTTTTTAAGAAAGGCATATAAAACTTCTTAGAGTAGGGTACTTGCTAGCTTACTACTAAAGTAGACGAATCTCAAAGTTGCTGGTTGTGGAATTGTAGGATGATTTTTTACCAAGAACAGCGACACCATTAGAAGATATTTTCAAGTCTGTATTCTGGTTAGTGTTTTTCTGCAAATTTTCATATTGAACATCTAAAATGCTACTACTTTCTTTGTTAGTATGAACTATTGTAAGCTTATTCAACATTTTGTTTTCGTTGTTGCGACAGCTTGCCTTGCTTGTTGTTTTTAGTTTGTTTGAGGGATACATTTATACCAGAGGGTCGAAAACTAAGGGATCCTAGAAGACTTTATGCTCCCGGTCGAATTTATCATATCGTGGAGCGAAAATTCTGCAGGTAATATATCAAAAGTTAATGTCCTTTTCTAAGCTAATTTCTTAGTGATTCTTCTCTGATTATTGTTTATATATTTAGATGTGGAAGGTTTCCTCCTGAAGTAAGAACCGCGATTCCCGTGGATGGGAGATTTGAACATATAGTATTATCATCGAATGCAACATCCGATCATGCGATTCTATGGATTGAAAGAGAATCCGAAAAGGCATTGCAGGTGACATTTATATTTTGTATCCAGTCATTAAAATAAAAACAAGAGCACACAATCAAATATGAGATACTTTGGGAAAAACTAAGGAAATTAAGAAAGTAAACATCTTGCTTATTGTTTAAGGTCAAGGGGTTAGGGCTTAAGATTTAGGATTTAGTTTATAGGGCTTAGGGCTTAGGGTTTAAGGTTTTTTGTTTGTTTAAGATTAAGAGTTTAGACTATTTTGTAAATTTATAAAAATCTAGATTATTTTCTTAATTTTGCTTATATATTTAAGCTATTTTCGTAAATCTTCCGCAAAATATGAAGGGATTAAGATAGGCTTTGTGAAAAAATGGTGGGTTTTGGTGATGTGTGGTTGCAGCAATTGAGAGAGAAGAGTTCAGAGACAGTGGTAACAATGGTACCAAAAGAGAAGAGAATGGAGAGGTTAAACACTTTAGAGAAAGAGCACAAAGATGCGTTAGAGAGAGCAGTGAGTCTCAATATCCCACATGCAGTGTCTGCCGCGGAAGAAGAAGAAGAAGAAGAATGCAACAACCGCGAAGCATCGGAACCAAAGTCGAAGAAGAAGAATTGGGATGAAGTTGTGGAGAAGCTTTTCCATGGAAGCAATTCCGGAGAATTCGTTCTCAACGAGAACGTTGCTCCTGAAAGGTAGATACAAAGATTTTAACTGTGAATGGATTTGGGTTTTGGTTTTACTCAGTTTTGTACATTATGCAGCTAATTTGTTTTGATATATAAAAAGTAAACACATTCAACACAAGTCTTTATATCTTTTTTAACACATTCAACAAATTTAGGTTGTTACTACTCGAGGTAACTCTTTTTTATACCAAAACTATCCATACCCAATCGATACCTTCGAATAGATTCTAAACAACTTTTTTCATTTACTTTACACTTCCAACCTTCAAACAAAACCAAAATCACTAGAAACGAAGGGCATGAAAAAAAAGAGAAGCAAGATATCATCTCTCAGACACTGACACTAAGTAGTAAAAAGCAACACTGATTCTTTTCTGCGGTTTCAAGAAGTGTTCATGGCATCTGCGTGATAGCTTTCAAGATCCTTGTCAAGGTCAGCTGCAGACTTCTCCACTGGCTTCTTTCCACTCCCTCTTCCACCACGACCACGGCCACCGCCGCCACCACGTCCTCTACCACGAAACCCGCCTCTTCCTCCTCTTGTTCCTCCCTGCCGGTTTTGACTGCCAACAAGAGAAGATCCAACCGTTATTATTTCACTACACGAATAAGATAGGCCTGGAAGTGGATCAATTTGGTTCAGGTTTTTAAGGATTGGGGAAAAAGCGGTTTGGACTAGAACCAGATTTCATTTTGGTTCACCTTCGCAATTTTTTTAAGATAATGAAATTTGGTTCATTTGGTCAGTTACACCAAATCCAGGTTCAATTCGGTATAAGAATATGAAATTCGAATTCCGGTTCTACTCGATTTTTATGCCTACCCCTATACAGGTATTTAGGGCAAAGTTACTATACTTACATTGGAAGGCGACTGACAGGAGGAGCTGGACCTCTTCCTCCTCTTCCTCTGAAACTTCTACCTCTCCCTCCTCCTTGCCTTTAAGCATCAGAGAAGATTGTAACTTTGAGTATTCATTAATCTCTTGTAAATACGATAAGAAGAAGGAAAAAAAAGTAGAAAAAAGAAAGACAGAAATTCATACTGGATGACTACGGTCCTCTTCAGCCTTCCGTTGAGTCCAGTGACATTCACATTCACACGAGCCGGTAAAGGAGCCTCGGAATTGTTACCACCCAGAATCTCAAGTCTCATTGGCCTTCCATCCAGTAATACATTGTTGTATTTCTTCAGAGCTTGAAATGCATCACTTCTTCTCGGATACACTACTTCAGCTGTGCCCTGTAATTCCATGGCACAAAGGAAAATTTAAAAGAAAATCACAGTTAGAAAGAGCCTATAGATGAATGCTATTTACAATCATGAAGAGAAAGGGACTGATAAGAAGAACTTACACTTGGACGGCCATTTCTGTCAAAATGAATCGCATAACGCTTTAGCTCCCCAATCTCAGAAAAGAGTTCCTAAGATCGCATGAAGATAGAATAAGTGTTTTGTTTTTAAAAACCAAGAGCATATAATATAGAAGTCAGGTTATTATACCCTTATATCTTCATTTGTCACGCCATGGTCCAGATTTGTAATATGGAGCCTGGTTTCGACGTCAATTCCTGATACCCCAGCAGCTCTTAGACCATCTTCAAACAAATGGCTCTGCCATGGCAAGCTTCTGATCCTACGGACAGGCTATTGAAAAGAGCAGATAACATCAGCACAACGTGTTTTGTTGAACTTCAAAGCAATGTCTATGAAAAATAACTCCAAAGAAGAGAAACCACCCATTTGTCTGAAAGAACGAAAACCAGTCAAAGTAAAGATCTTTCTCCAGCAAGTAGTCAGAAGCAACCAAGGAGACCAAATGAAATGAAGGAACAAGGAATTTCGACCGACAGTATATTAGTCACTGCTCCGATTCCAAAAGAAAGTCCTTATCCCAAGGAAATGATAAAAGAAAATCGAGATGTTCGTAGCACGCTGAAGAATTTCCAGATGTAGAAACAGGTTCATCAATAACTTCATGCACGATGCAAATACACTGTGTAGGGGGTAAATCACTATACAGCTTATTTACTGCCAAGAACAGTTACTGTACTTTCCCCCAAATGCCACAACATCAGTGTCGGTGAAAAGATCAATATGTTCATTGCATTACGATTGTACTGGATGAACAAATATTGACCTTCAACTTACTGAAGCTCCTCGGCTTAAAAGCACTGTGGCTAAAGCAACTAAGAACTTTGCGCACATATCTATGCATGTCCACCAAGTTCCTCACAATTTAACCACATAAACCACAAATTCCACCAAAATTGCAGGGGTAAGAGGCTTTTCTAAATGAAATCATCTCCATAACCTATAAAGAAGCATGCATCACCTCCTAGACGAGATTCTGAGTGTTAAAGAATGTCAAAACATCGCTTTATGCATGTACGAGAAAACCTGCTTCTCCCATCGTATAGTTTTTTAGCATGATGAAGTATATGCTTTGGCATTTGATACCACAAGAAACTCAGATTTCCAATCAAACACATAGAAGATCCCAGGTTTTGAGCTTGCCTTGTTAATGGTGAAAGATGATGTCCGAGCATTCACAGCAAGAGGACCTCTTCGAGCCGGTCCGGTTCCTCTTCCACCACCGAGAAAACCGTTTGGCCCATGACCATGACCATGACCACGACCGCGACCACGGCGGGAAATTCCTCTTCCCCCAGACCTTGCAGCCTTACCACTTTTGACAATATCATCAAGAGTCATATTCAAAGATCCCGACATCTTCAGTTCAATAAAAACCCAATTTCCTTATGTCAAACACAGAAACAAGACTGAATCTGAAACCTGCAATAATTAGAAAAAGAAGAAGAGTAATTAGTTTACCATCAGAACACATGAACAAGTAACAAATATCATCAAAATCTTCTAACACAAACACAATCATAGTAGTCAAACCCTAGTTTCAATGCCCAGAACCATAAGTTTTAATCAAAATTACAAATCGAGGATAGCCTAGCTGCATAATTTATCATCAAATATAAGAAATTCGCAAACGAGTACGGATCCCATCAGATTGAGAGCTCGATATAACAGATCAGGTAACCAGAATACGAACAGTTCTTGAAACGAAATCGACGGAAAATCGTTCTCGAGTAAAACCGAAGCATTAGATCGATACAGATCTATGCATCTTAGATAACCTAATCATAGTTTTCTGAAACAAAAAAAAAAAACTGGAAATCGTGTGTGCAAGCAGTGGGAAAATAGAACGGAAATCATCAGATAAGATGCCTCAAAGGACACAAATCTGTAGATGAATGATTCGTAAAAAGATGAAGAAGTGAGAATTTACCAAGAAACAAGAGAAAAATCCGAACGAGCGAGAGAGAGAGATAGAAGGATGGGATAGGGTTTTGAGGAGCTTCTGTAAGTTTGAGCGTGAGAGAAACTTCAGAATATTGGGAGAAAGGTGGATTTTGGGGGAAGTGGAACGTCGCAGATAATGGGCCTAGGGCAAGGACACTTTCGTAACTATGCTTAGATTTAATGGGGCTTTCGTCATGAAACGGCTGATTCGTGTCTCGATACAAATAACTGGTACCGATTTGTACCCGAATAAATTTGGTGTGTGAATTCGTACCTGAACTTCTAAAAATTTGAATATCACAACAAATATATTTTTTTGGCCAAAACGTGCATTGACCCTATTCTCGTTAGTCAACTCCGTGAATTCTAAAACAAATGTGAGTCAGATGACATGTCGGTATCCCGTTGGAACGGAAGTGCTAAACGTCGTCCTTTTGGGTTAAAAAATTTGGGGAAAAAAAGATTAAACAACGTCGTTTTTGCTGAAGTCAAAAATAAAAGTAAAGAAGTGTCGCGAGTTCTTTTTTTTGTCGAGAGTGAGAGATTGTGAAATAGGGTTTGTCCAATCTTTGTTTATCTTGTGGGAAATAGAGTGCATGAGTAGAAATCGAAGACAATTTCAAAGTTGGGGGCAAAAGTCTACTGCTGGGATCTCAAATTCCCCAAAAAATGAGGTAAATCGAAAGTGTTAGGGTTTTGGATTTTGATTTCAATTATGGTATTGTTTATTGCTTTTGAATTTTTTACTGGTTTTGAATTGTTTAATCTTTGCCAATATAAAAATTGTACCGAAGGCAATACTATATTCCTTGTTTTTCAGTGATGATTCAGATTGTATGTTCAACATATATCACGGTGGAAAGTTTGAGAAATTTGAAGACAGCACGGTTTATTACAACGGTGGCTCGATCCAGGAGCTACTGCTCATACGAAGAATCAGTTTCTCAATGGATGGTTAAGACGTTTTGAGAGGAGCATACAAAAGGTCAGCTCCTTGCAGCAGTTGGAAGAGACGCAAACAATCAGATTTACCCTTTTGCGTGGGCAGTTGTTCAAGTGGAGAACACCGAGAGTTGGTTGTGGTTCATTCAACATCTGAAAAAAAAACTTGGATCTTCGAACGATGATCTTCATGTCTTTGAAAAAAGGTCAGCTCCTTGCAGCGCCTCCATTTCCTTCTCATATCCACGAACTATGATCTTCATGTCTTTGATGTTCTTCTCAAAGCAATTGACCACAGCTTCACAAGTTCTTGTCTCGAGTTTTAAGTTCTTTAATGTTTCCTTCATGTCAAACATCTCTTCTACCATAGACTCATATATCCATTTGAATAAATAGTAGTTGTCCTTCCACAAGATAAAACGGTTACATGAATTCATGTTCTCCTCTACCATTGACTCATCTAACAAATCACATTACTAACAAGATAAATTCATTAATCAATTAAATAGTCTAACAAATTAATTCATTATGTTTATCTTTTTAGACCCCTTTGGACAACAATGAAATCGTCTTCCTCGATTTTTAGTGGTTCCTGAAGTTTTTATCAAAGAAGCTTCTCCACACCTACAAGCATTAGGCATGCCTCTATCGACTACAAGAACACCACGACTCTGTCTTACACTAAACCCTGCAAAATCACCATGGAGTTTCAATTTTACAATTTAAACACCACGAACTGAAAATTTTCCTTCTGTTTTTGAGTAATTTCTTTTTTCACAAGCTAATTTACAGCAAACCTACTCGAATTCGCTGAGGAAGCCTTCTGATTCGACGAAGTAGCCATTCTCTTTTGTTTCTGTCGCCCACCAAAACCCTAGCCTTCTGTGTTCTTCCCCAAATTTCTTGTCTGACCTCAACTCGACGAAGAAGACTTTAATGTCTTCAGTTTTTTTTTTTTAATATTTGCTTCTCCAATACGACGTCGTTTTTTGTATTTCTATCAATTCTCAACTTCACTCAAAACGACGTCGTATAACTCTACCGTTCCAATGGGGATTCCACTGTGGCAGCTGGCTCATCTCCGTTAACGGTTTAACGGGGTTGACTAGGCCTGGGAATTATAACCAAACCGAACCGAAGCGAGTTTCTTTCAATACGGTTATGATCCGGTTATGTACAAAGAACCGATCGGCAACATTTATAATTTCATTCGGTTCTCGGTTTGGTTCGGTTTAGCCGAACCGAACGGTTAACCAAAATTATTTAAAAAAAATCGAATGGTTTTGGCATGGTGGAAACGTAACAGTCCGAAGTACCCTATATTATCAGAGATAGCTAAAGATGTTCTAGATGTTCAAATGTCTTATGTTGCTTCTGAATCAGCTTTTAGTACTAGCGGCTTGGACCCTTTTAGAAGTTGTTTAACACCATACATGATTGAAGCTTTGATATGCACACAACAATGGTTGTGAAATTCCATCCAAGCCGAAGCAAAACTTGTCAGCTTAATTGAAATGTTTGAAGAACTTGATTTCCATGAATCACTTGGTAATTTGGTTGGAGGTATGTTCTGTGAATTGATCTCTTAGTTCTTTTTCTTTATTGGTTTGATATTGGTTTGAATATGCTTTGATTAGGATTTTAACTTGATGATGTTTTTCAGTTTTATGCAAATATGAAGTGAACCACGAAGTTTTTAGTTCTTTTATTGTCAAATTTGAACACTACATTAAAAAAATTCTGCTTTTGTTTGCTTTTAGACTTTTAGTTGAGTTGACAATGAAACTTTCAAAGCGTGAAGTTGATACATAGCTAAATCGATATTTTCTACGTGTGTGCAGGTGAGTCTTAAATTTGAAAAACTGAAGAAGGAGAAGAGTGAAAATACCAAGGTCCATGGAATCACAAAGAATATATCACTCTCTCACTAGTTTCTTAAGTTTGTTGTTTAAAGTTTGAAGTTTAAACAATCATGCATCAGTTCTATTTTGTTTAAAGTTTTTGAGTTTGTGTTTGAACAAAGACACTTGTTTAATTGAATTTTTAGATTCTCTCGACATTGTTGCAGGTTTTTTTTTTAACGTATTGTCGCAGGTTTAATGATTTAAAAGTTGAGGTTTCATGACTTTTTGCAAAATCTTCACAACTCTGATATTTGAAAATAACCGAAAAATAACCGTAAGTAACCGAAAATAACTAAAACTATCCGAATTAAACTGAATTTGCCAACAATTTCGGTTATTATCGGCATAAAAAATAACTGAATTTCCCCCGAACCGAACCGATATTTTATTCGATTATTTTCAATGGAAAATCTATAACCCGAATTACCCAAAAACCCGAACTAACCTGTAACGCCCGCGTTCCGGAAGAATTGATTATTGGGGGAAATAATTAATTCGGGTTGTTCCGGGGTAGTATCGATCGATACTAGCCTTGTATCGATCGATACCTGCCGGGGTTGTATCGATCGACACTAGCCTGTATCGATCGATACCAGTCGGGGTTTTCCTTTTGTCTTCTTTCTCTTCTCTTCTTACGGATGAAAAACCATTCTTTTGGGAAAAATCAGAATTGGTCATGAGAGAGAGAGAGAGAGAGAGAGAAAAAGGGAAAGAAAGAGCTTGGAGAAGCTTGGATCTTGCGAGATCAAGAGAGTTTGAGCTTGGAGAGAAGCTTGAAGAAGAGGTTGGAAGAGCGTGGTTTTGGCGTGAGATAAGGGGGAAGAAAGGGAGGTCTTCTAGAGCTAGATCCATCCTATCTTAAGGTGAGTTGTGACCAAATGTTAGCAATTAAGCTTGTGTGGTGCTTTGTTAAGCTTGATTGACGAGTTTGGGGCTTTGTCTTGGCGATTTCTGGGTTTAGATTTCGTGAAGGTTAAGAGTCGCAGGGGAGTATCGATCGATACCATGGGTGTATCGGTCGATACCAGTCCCTTGTCGGTAGACTTGAGTTGTTTTAGTATCGATCGATACCAGGTGTTGTTTCAGTATCGATCGATACCAGTTCCTTGTCGGTGGACTCGTGTTGTGTCAGTATCGATCGATACCAGTGGTGTATCGGTCGATACCAGTCCCTTGTCGGGTAGACGCGTGTTGTTTTAGTATCGATCGATACCGGGGGTGTATCGATCGATACCAGTCGTTGGTTGTGCCTTGAAAGCGTGTTGTGTGTTTACTTTTCAGGCTGTGTGTTTAGCTTTTCTTGGAGTAGAATTGCTAGGCGTTGGTTTAGTTTTTCATGGGTTTGAATTGCTAATTGTGGTGGAAGTTTTTA
>PKMM01024292.1:78436-94374 GCA_002933915.1 Eutrema heterophyllum
GTTTTTGTTGTTGTTGTTGTTTTTGCTGTTATAGAACTGTTAGCTTGTGTAAGCTGTAGAACTTGTTCTTGTATTGTTTAATTATTTCTGAAGTTAAAAAAAAAAAAAAAAAAGCGGTCGTTTCAGTTTGGTATCAGAGCCCATACGGTTCTAGGAGCCTAGGTGGTTCTAGATTAAATTGGGTGTTGTGTGGGGGTCTTAGAATCATCCTCTTTGAGCCTTGCGAGATTCCACGGTGAGTATCTTTATTGTGATGATTGTTTTTAGTTTTCTTAGCTTGTGCTTCTGGACGTATGCAGATGGCTAGAGAGCGTGGTAGAGGTCGTGGCCATGGTAGGGGTCGTGGCCGTGTGCCAGAGAAGCAGGTCGAGGAGTCGCGTGCGAGTCAGGTTGGGTCTGAGGGCGTGGCCGGTGTGAGTGCCGTTGGGGCTGGCGTGAGCGCCAGTATGGCTGGTGTTCCAGCGGGTGCTGCGGGTGCAGCAGCGGGTGCTGTGGGTGTAGCAGCGGGTGATGCTCGGGCCCGAGATGATCGCATAGCGGATCTTTTGACGAGGTTGTTGGAGCGGTTACCAGAGAGGGTACCGGCTCAGGCTCATGTGGTTCCGGTAGTTGTGGAGGCTCAGCCTCAGGTGGCAGCTGCGGTTGCTGAGGAGCTCCCATCCTACCTTAGGATGATGGAGCAGATGCAGAGGATTAGCACGGGGTTCTTCTCTGGAGGTGCTAATCCTGAGGACGCTGATGCGTGGCTGAGGAGGGTAGAGAGGAATTTCCTTTCGAGTAGGTGTCCCGCGGGATACCAAGTGGACATTGCGGTCCATTATCTGGAGGGTGATGCGCATCTCTGGTGGAGGGGTGTGGCAGCACAGAGAGTTCAAGCCATGATGGCTTGGGCGGATTTTGTGGAGGAGTTTAACTCCAAGTACTTTCCTCAGGAGGCGTTCAACTGGTTAGAGTCGAGGCTTGCGAGTTTGACTCAGGGGGATCGGTCGGTACGCGAGTATGAGGTGGAGTTCAACCGGCTCGAGTCTTATGTTAGACGAGCGGTTGAGAGTGAGTCGGCCCGTGTGTAGAGATTTCTGATGGGTCTGCGGGTTGACTTGAGGAACCGTTGCATGGTGAGGGCTTTTTGCACGGTTGATGAGTTGGTTGAGACTGCAGCTTTGCTTGAGGAGGGTCTGAAAGACGAAGTGGTAGCGGTTACACCGAGTTTTCAGGCGAGACCTGTGCAGCAGCAGTCCTGTCCGAGCAGAGGCGGTAAGCCGATGCAAGGACAGAAGCGGAAGCGGGAGAGTGCTTCGAGAGGTAGTCGGGGTGGTCCGGGTTGCTTTGGATGTGGGAGCATGGATCACCGAGTGGCGAGCTGTCCTCAGAAGGGCGGAGTGCGTGTGGATCCTCGAGTGTGCTATCACTGCAAGGAGGCGGGGCACATCAGGCCTCAGTGTCCCCAGTTGCGGTAGAGTGAGACCACGGTGGTGCAGCCCGTCAGGCAGGTGGCAGCAGCGCCTCGAGTGTACTCCATCACCGAGTCCGAAGAGCCGAGTTCCAAGCCGATCACATGTATTTTCTTAGACTCATCTAAGTTTAATTATGTGTTGGGGAATGTCGTGCTTGTCGGGGTGTTAAGGTTCTCGGCACATGTATATGTGCAGGGACCTTGTGTGTTGGGGGTGAAGAGTGTCATGTGTTGTTTGACACGGGAGCATCGCATTGCTTCGTTTCCCCGGAGTTGGCCGAGAAGGCTAATCTTCGAAGCAAGCCTGGTGTTAGTTTGGGTTTCGTGGAGGTTGCCAGAGGGAAACTCCTGAGAATTCACGGTCGGGTGCGAGACGTGGATGTTCAGGTAACAGGAGAGTCTATGCCTGCCGATTTGATTATCTGCTCAGTGGAGCTGTACGATGTCATCTTGGGCATGGATTGGCTCGGGAAGTTCAGAGCGCATCTGGACTGTCACCGAGGGCGAGTCGAGTTCCACCGAGGGAAAGGGAAGTTTGTGTATCAGGGTGTGAGACCGACTTCCGGGAGTCTCGTGATCTCGGTTGTGCACGCGGAACGTCTGATCGAGAGGGGTTGTGAGGCGTATTTGGCTACCATTTCCGTGCCGGAGGCCGTCGGAGAGGCTAGGGTTCAGGATATTCGTTTGGTTCGTGAGTTCCAGAATGTGTTCCAGTCGTTGCAGGGGTTGCCACCGTCTAGGTCGAATCCTTTCACAATCGAGTTGGAACCAGGGACGGCACCGATATCCAGGGCTCCTTATAGGATGGCTCCCGCAGAGATGGCAGAGCTGAAGAAGCAGCTGGCGGAATTTTTGGGCAAGGGGTTTATTCGCCCGAGTTCTTCACCGTGGGGAGCACCGGTGTTGTTCGTGAAGAAAAAGGACGGGAGTTTTCGGTTGTGTATTGACTACCGGAGACTTAACCGAGTCACAGTGAAGAACAGGTATCCTCTTCCTCGGGTTGATGAGTTGTTGGATCAGTTGAGAGGGCTACTTGGTTCTCCAAGATTGACTTGGCGTCAGGAAATCATCAGATTCCCACTGATGAGGTAGATATCCGGAAGACAGCTTTCAGATCTCGTTATGGCCACTACGAGTTTGTGGTGATGCCATTTGGGTTGACAAATGCACCGGCTGCATTTATGATATTGATGAACAGCGTTTTCCAGGAGTATCTAGATGAGTTCGTGATTATCTTTATCGATGATATCTTGGTGTATTCGAGGAGCCAGGAGGAGCATGAGGTGCATATGCGTGTGGTTCTTTCGAAACTGCGGGAACAGAAGTTATTTGCTAAGTTGAGCAAGTGTAGCTTCTGGCAGCGGGAGATCGGTTTTCTGGGTCACAATATTGTCTCTGCGGAGGGAGTGTCGGTAGATCCGGAGAAGATCCAGGCCATTAGAACTTGGCCGAGGCCGAGGAATGCTACTGAGATTCAGAGTTTTCTCGGGTTGGCAGGGTATTATCGGCGGTTCGTCAAGGGTTTCGCAAGTCTGGCCAAGTCTATGGCGAAGCTGACGGGAAAGGATGTTCCTTTCGTGTGGTCCTCGGTGTGTGAGGAGAGTTTCGCGGAACTGAAGGCCATGTTGACTAGTACTCCAGTATTGGTGTTGCCTGAGTCGGACGAGCCTTACGTGGTGTACACCGATGCGTCGGGAATGGGTCTTGGCTGTGTGTTGATGCAGCGGGGGAAGGTTATTGCCTATGCTTCGCGGCAGCTGCGGAAACATGAGGGCAACTACCCTACCCATGACCTGGAGATGGCTGCAGTAGTTTTCGCTTTAAAGATTTGGAGATCTTATCTTTATGGCGGAAAGGTGCAGGTGTTCACAGATCATAAGAGCTTGAAGTACATTTTCACTCATCCTGAGTTGAATTTGAGGCAGAGGCGCTGGATGGAGCTAGTGGCCGATTATGATCTGGAGATAGCTTACCATCCTGGTAAGGCTAATCTGGTTACGGATGCGTTGAGTCGGAAGCGGGTGGCTTTGGCTCGGGAGCTCGAGGTTGAGTCTTTGGTGAGCGAGATTAGCACATTGCGCTTATGTGTTGTATATCAGGAACCTTGGGGCTTAGAGGCAGCTAACCAGGCGGATCTTTTGAGCAGAGTTCGGTTGGCTCAGGAAAAAGATGAGGGTTTGGTTAAGGCTTCGAGAGCGGAGGGTTCTGAGTATCAGGTATCTGCGAACGGCACTATCCTTGTTAGTGGGAGGGTATGCGTACCTTTGGATGAGGAATTGCGGCGAGAGATCCTGAGTGAGGCTCATGCGAGTATGTTCTCGATTCATCCAGGAGCGACTAAGATGTACCGCGATCTCAAGCGCTATTATCATTGGGTCGGGATGAAGAAGGATGTTGCTAATTGGGTTGCGGCGTGCAACGTGTGCCAGTTAGTGAAGGCGGAGCACCAGGTCCCGAGTGGTTTGTTGCGGAGTTTACCCATTCCAGAGTGGAAGTGGGATATGATCACGATGGATTTCGTGGTGGGTTTACCAGTTTCTCGGACCAAGGATGCTGTTTGGGTCATCGTTGACCGATTGACCAAGTGTGCGCGTTTTCTGGCCATTAAGAAGACCGATGGGGCAGTGGTTTTGGCTAGGAAGTACGTGCAGGAGATTGTGAGACTGTATGGAGTACCGGTGAGCATTTTCTCGGACCGGGATCCGAAGTTCACATCGGAGTTCTGGAATGCGTTTCGGGCGGAGATGGGCATGAAAGTGCACTTGAGCACGGCATATCATCCTCAGACAGATGGACAGTCCGAGAGGACCATCCAGACTCTGGAGGATTTGTTGAGAATGTGCGTGCTGGATTGGGGTGGTCATTGGGTGGATCACTTGAGCTTGGTAGAGTTTGCGTATAACAATAGCTACCAGGCGAGTATTGGGATGGCTCCATACGAGGCTCTGTATGGGAGGCCATGTCGTACCCCCTTGTGTTGGACACAAGTGGGGGAGAGGAGCACTTTGGGTGCAAGTTTTGTTCAAGAGACCACGGAGAAGATCCGGGTTTTGAAGCTGAACATGAAAGAGGCCAAGGATCGGCAAAAGAGTTATGCCGATAAGAGGCGGAAAGAGCTAATGTTTTAGGTGGGAGATAGTGTGTATCTCAAGATGGCCTTACTGAGAGGTCCGAACAGATCCATTACTGCGACTAAGTTGAGTCCGAGGTATATGGGGCCGTTCCGGATTGTAGAGCGTGTTGGACCGGTAGCGTATCAGTTGGAGTTACCCGCGGCTATGCAAGTATTTCATAAGGTATTCCATGTGTCGATGCTAAAGAAGTGTTTGCATAGGGGTGACGAGGTATTGGCTGAGATTCCATCAGATCTCCAGCCTAATATGACCGTTGAGGCGAGACCTTTGAGAGTTCTCGAGCGGAGGGTCAAGGAGCTTCGTCGGAAGAAGATTCCGATGATGCGAGTTCTGTGGGACTGTGACGGGGTGCAGGAGGAAACTTGGGAGCCAGAGGCTAGGATGGAAGCGAGGTTCCGGAAGTGGTTCCAGAAGCAAGCTGCGGCTTGAGTTCCATCGAGAGGTTCCAGTTTCGGTTATAGCAGTGTGCTATGTGTGTTTCATTTTGTATTTCCGTTGTGTAGAACGATGTTACATTATGATGTATAATAAGATGAGTATTTCTTATTATTGGTGACTTTGGGAGTCACGGTTTCGCATTACGTTTTGGGTAAAAAGCGTTAATGCGAGAGAGTAATAAGATGGATGTTCTTATTGCTGTTGTGAGCGTTGCGTGTTTTCAGTTAAGCTTGTTTGGGAAAATGAGTCAAGTGACAAGACCGGGTTATTTCACTTAGCGGTTCTATGTGGTGGGTCGGATTGCAGGCGTATGGTACTTGTTTGTTTATTACGTTTGTATTGATGACCTACTGCAGAGAATTGTTGGGTGTTAGAGGTAGCCTAGTCATGGTTGTCTTGACAAGTTTTTCTAAAGCGAGCTGACACTGGAAGGTGCGCAAGGGCGGTGCGATGACCGGGTTATTGGTCATGCACGGCAGATATTCCGGGTGCGGAATATGGGTGATGCCGGTGTTGCCTTGCGAGGATTTACACGGATCACGGGAGGTAGTTCAGTCGAGATGCTTATAGATGTGTGACTTATTGCTCGTTGAGAGGACTAGTTCCTCTGGTGCCGATAGCTCGCAGGACTGTGTGTCTTGAGAGTGTGACTGGCGATGTACCCAGGCTCGGGAGGTTTATAGCCTAGAGTGATACGTGATACCGTGGATTCGTAAGGAGTATATCCTAGACGTAGGATATATTGCCTAGAATTGAGTGGTATGGGGTATCGACTCTTACAGGTTATATTATCGAGTGGAGTGGTACGGCAGATACCCAGAACTCGGAGATGCTGCGGTGTCTTGGGTGCTGTGGTATGGTTGATACCTTGCGAGGTATGGTGAATATCCTGCGGGATATGGCAGATGCTCAGAACTCGGAGATGCTGCGGTGTCTTGAGTGATGGGGTTTGGCTTGTGTTTGAGCAATAAGTACATATGATGCCGCGGTGTCATAAGCATAGGGACTGAGTGGGAAACCTCGGAGGTTGGTTTTGGACCTCGTGTGAGTGTTGAGATGGCCGGGTTGGCCAAGGTTTATGTAATCGTTGCGACGATTAAGGTTCATTGGAGATGAACGGTTCATGGGAGATGAACGGTAACGAAGATTCGAGGTCGAATCTAAGTTAGTGGGGGAGAATTGTAACGCCCGCGTTCCGGAAGAATTGATTATTGGGGTGAAATAATTAATTCGGGTTTGTTCCGGGGTAGTATCGATCGATACTAGGTGAGTATCGATCGATACCAGTTCGAGGGGCATCGATCGATACAGGGTGGTATCGATCGATACCGTGCGGAGTTAATTGTTTCCTTATATCTTCTTCTCTTCTTTTCTTACGCATAACCATTGTTTCTTTGGAAAAACGAGTTGGTCGTGCGAGAGAGAGAGAGAGAGAGAGAGAGAGAGAAAGGGAAGGAAGCTTGGTGAAGCTTGGATCTTGCGAGATCAAGGGGATTTGAGCTTGGTGAGAAGCTCGAAGAAGGGATTGGAGGAGCGTTGGTTTTGGCGTGAGACGGAAGGTCTTCTAGAGCTCGATCCGTCCGATTTAAGGTGAGTTGTGACCAAAGGTTAGCAATTAAGCTTGTGTGATGCTTAGTTAAGCTTGATTGTTGAATCTTGTGGCTTGTGTGACGATTTGTGTGGCGATTTCTGGGTTTAGATTTCGCGTAGGTCGTGAATCGCAGGGGAGTATCGATCGATACCAGGGGTGTATCGATCGATACCAGTCCCTTGTCGGTAGACTCATGTTGAGTCGGTATCGATCGATACTAGGGGTGTATCGGTCGATACCAGTCCCTTGTCGGGAGGTTGTGTTTTGGTTTGGGCATCGATCGATACCAGGGGGTATCGATCGATACCGGTTGTGGTTGTTAGTTGTTAATTGCTCTTTGTTGTTAATTGTTAGCCTGTTGTTGGGAGGATCAATCTCACTCAGCGTTTGGTTAGCCAAATGTTGATGCATCACTTTTGTCGATGCAGGTAAAGATAAGGCGTGATCGTGGAATCGAGGCAGTGAAGAGGGGATGATTAGGACCCGGGGTTTTTAATTGTTGTTTTATTGCTTTCGCTGTTGTAGAACTGTTAACACTGGTTTTGTGTTTATGTGTGTTGTATTATTTATTTCCGTTTAAAAAAAAAAAAAAAAAAGTGTGGTCGTTTCACGGATAGTCTTTACCGGAGATGTATTCCGGAAGAAGAAGTGAATTGAGTATTGTATCATTGCCATGACTCGGTGTATGGAGGACACTTTGATTCCTTCAAAACCGCAACAAAAGTGCTTTATTCTGGGTTTTGGTGGCCAAGCTTGTTCAAAGATGCTCACACTTACGTTTCCACATGTGATGCTTGCCAAAGGAAAGGAAACATAAGTAGAAGGGATGAGATGCCTCAAAATCCCATCTTGGAAGTTGAAGTGTTCGATGTTTGGGGAATAGACTTCATGTGACCATTTCCCTCTTCTTATGGAAACCAATACATATTGGTGGCGGTGCATTATGTTTCAATATGGGTGGAAGCCATAGCCAGCCCAAATAATAACGCAAATGTGGTCATTAAGCTTTTCAAGTCAATCATCTTTCCAAGGTTTGGATACCAAGAGAGGTGATTAGTGATGGTGGAAGTCATTTCATTAACAAGGTGTTTGAGGGTTTGCTCAAGAAGCATGGGGTCAAACACAAGGTTGCCACACCTTATAACCCTCAAACAAGCGGTCAAGTGGAGGTTTCAAACCGCCAAATCAAAACCATATTGGAGAAGACCGTGGGTAGTTCAAGGAAGGATTGGGCTAAGAAGCTAGATAATGCTTTATGGGCATACCGTACATCATTCAAGACGCTAATTGGGACTACACCGTTCAACTTACTCTACGGGAAGTTGTGCCACTTACTGGTCGAGCTCGAATACAAAGCACTGTGGGCAGTGAAGCTCCTCAACTTCGACATTAAGACGGCCTCGGAAAGGCGTCTTATCCAATTGCACGAGCTAGATGACATTCGTCTTGATGCCTATGAAAGCTCAAAGATCTATAAGGAACAAACCAAAGCGTTCCATGACAGGAAGATCATCAAGAAAGGTTTCAAAGTTGGAGACCAAGTGCTGCTTTACAATTCCCGGTTGAAGCTGTTTCCCGGGATATTAAAATCGCGATGGTCGGGACCGTTCAAGGTCAAAGAGGTACAACCCTACGGTGCGGTGACGCTATGGAACAACACCGGTGGGGAATTCACTGTTAATGGAAAAAGGGTCAAGTCTTATCATGCATCAGACTTCATTGAGGAAGGAACCTCGGTTCCTCTCTCAAACCCATCACCCGTCTAAAAGGGTACCAAAAGTCAAGCTTATTGACGTTAAACAAGCGCACTCGGGAGGCAATCCCATGTTTATCCTTGTAAATATTTGGATTAAGTTTCTTTCTAGTTCCTTTTTATGCTTTTTGTTTCATGTTTTCAGGTTTCGTGGAGATGGGTTTGGATCAAAAGGAAGAAACAAATTTTGGGAAGTCGCAGAAGTGATTTTGAGCTGCTGCATCGGGTTGATGCAACTCGATATGGTTTTGAGAAAGCCCATCGGACACTGGCATCGGGCAAT
This sequence comes from Eutrema heterophyllum, assembly GCA_002933915.1. Classification (NCBI taxonomy): domain Eukaryota; kingdom Viridiplantae; phylum Streptophyta; class Magnoliopsida; order Brassicales; family Brassicaceae; genus Eutrema; species Eutrema heterophyllum. The sequence continues at coordinate 87,089 of PKMM01024292.1, forward strand.
TGTAGTCCGATGCGACTTCTCCGTCCAAAATCAGGACTTCACATCAGACACTGGCATCGGGCAATTGTAGTTCGATGCGACTTCTCCGTCCAAAATCAGGACTTCACATCGGACACTGGCATCGGGCAAATGTAGTCCGATGCGATTCCTCCGTCGAAAACAGGTGCTCAAATCGGACACTTGCATCGAGCAACTGCAACTCGATGCGATTCCTACGTCCAAAAGCAGGGGTTCATATCGGACACTGGTATCGACCAGTTGCATGCCGATGCAACTCCTCCCAGGTAAGTCAACATTTTTCTGTGATGACCCGGTCTGAAAGAAGTAAACCGGACGGATTTTCACTAGTTAACATCCAATTTTCTCTCGTTTTCTCTCCTCTTCCTCTTCTTCTCTCGCGACTAAGTCACTTCTTCTTCTTTCTCTCTTTCGCGATTTCTTCAATTTTCTTCTCTCAAAAACTCTCATTTCTTCATCGTTTTTTGTGATTCAAAACCCCTTGTGTTTAACTTCCTATGTATTTCGTGATTCACATATGGATTTCGACCACCTCCTCATCATCAACACGGTGCAATGGCTCGAATAAAGAACGCAAGCGAACGGGACCAAACTGTTCTACGGAAAGAGAGTGAAGGAGGAGCTAGCTCGAAAGCTCAATGAAAGAAAAAGATGGTCTCGCGGAAAGAACTCGAGAGTGATCCCGGAAGTGAATCCGAAATTGAAAGGGCTGTGGTTAAGGGAAAGAAGAAGGCTCCGAAAGCGAAACCAAGACCGCCAACATATGCATAACTTTTCAAAAAGTTCATGATCGTGGAGTTCAAGCCTACTCGTTACCCGGATCATGCTTTGCTTGGGGAACTCGGAATTGCAGAAGATACAAGAGCAATATTTACGAACATGGGTCTCGGGAAGTTCTTCGACATGGCGTTCCCCGCGTACCAAGTTGCAACATGCCAATTCTTGGCATCTTTGACCGCGAAATTTTATTATCATAACAAGCCTAGGGAAGACAAAGACAATGGGTACATCAAGTTCACGGTGAAACGCACAATATACACAATGAGATTTCATGACCTAAGTGCTCTCTTTGGATTCTCGGAGGAGGGAAAAACGACGAAGAAATACTTCTTCTTCCCGCCCGATGAACTCAAATCTTTATGGGACACAATTGGAAGCGGAGAATTCAGGCCCGGTTTTTCAAAGGCGGCACTAATTCGTCACCCCGCCATCCGTTATGCGCACAAGGTGCTAGCTCACATGCTATTTGCCCGGAAAGAGACGGGAAATGTAACCGAGGATGAGCTTGGATTGATAGACCTCGGGGTTGCACCACTCCTTGTCACATGCACGAATGGATTCAAACTCCAAGGAGATTCCCAAGTGGCGTTAGTGACGGTAGTAGTCAAGCAACTCCTTCACTACAAAGATTGGGTGTGGGCATTGAAAGATAAGACTCCGCAATTGAGTATAAGCATCATCACTCCAATATTGCAAGCTTGCTACATTGACGGAGTGACAATTAAGGATGGAAGGACAGCCGGAATAGCGGTGGGGATTGAACGTATTGATGTGGTTTCTCTCCAAAGGGCATACTACTTAGCGGGAAAGCTCGGACACACTTATGCCTACAAGTTGAACCTCGACGATAAGAACGAAGTGAAAATCTTGCTACCAAATCGAGCCCTCACAACGGTTCAAGAACAGGTAAACATTAATTTCTACCCAACTAAAGAGCATCTCTACAACCCCGCAATTCATTCCGCACTCGAAGTGATTTATCAGCCGGGATCACGAGGAGCTAAGGCTTCCGCTAAAGCCATTGGAGACTCATCAAACGCTAATGAAGGTGAAGTGCCACAATCTTCTCCAAGTCCGATATATGGAAGTAAACGATACTATTTGGAGCCGTACGGTGAACCACTTCGCGACACAGCCTCGCGCCACGCTCACCAACATATCAAGTTCCTCCAAAGGTGGAACAAATGGCAAGACAAAACCATCAAGAAATTGGTGAAAACTATCAAAGGAATGAAGTGCCAAATAAAAGAGCTAAAGGAGAAAATTGGCGGAACGAGCTCGTCTCACGAGCAAGGCGAGCGTGTTGATGAAGAACGAACCGATGAGAACAACATGGATCTCGATAGGCGCCACTCCTTCGATGGAACCATGGTGATCCATAACAATGCCGACCCACCACGCGCTTCTTCACATGAAAGGCGTACGCGGAAGAGAAGAGCAACGAGATCACCATCGACGAGCGGTCCGGGGAACCCTTCACTTTCCATGGACACTTCCTCCTCGGTCGAATACTAGAGGTAACGCTCCACATTGTACATACTTTTATTTGTCTTTTCGCTTTTATTTTGATCCTTTTTCGGATTTTCTTTCACACCGAGACGATGTGAAGTAAGTTCGGAGGAGGGACCCGTAGCTAATCTTGTGTTTTGTTTTGTTTTATTTTTCTTGAGTCTCATGCATTCATATATTGCATAGAAAAAAACAAAAAAATCGAAAAAATTTGAAAAATCCAAAAAGGAAATCATATAGTTTTGCATCATTACATTCTTCTTTCTTCTTTTTAGGATTGGTCTAGAAGCATATAGGAATGCATTGCATATGCATAGGGAGCAATGATAGAAACTAAAGCTTAGCTTAGCATTCAATGTGATGCCCTTGTTAATCATACCATATTGCTTGAACATCTCTCGAAAAACTTGGATACTTCGTGCATTGACCTCTCCACTTGAAACTTATTGTCTTGTTGATGTTTGCTTGATTTGAAACCAACTCTTTGACTATTGGACTTAATTGAACTTAACTTTCTCACTTATGGGCTTGTGTATGCTTAACCATGGTCACCTAAAAACATCCAAGTCATCTTTGCATTAATCTTTACCACTCTTGTTGACTTGGGTGGCCATTTTCACTTATAAATGGTTTCCCCACCTTTGAACCCAACCATTTTGTTCCGCCCTTGATGATTTTGTGAGTAAGGCCTCTGTCTTTGATAGTACTACACTTGTAAAATCTCATAAGTATCAAGAACGACAAAGGATAGCTTCCATTTGCTAGGTTTGTTGTTCTTGGGATTGGCTAGTGATTAGGAAGGGAATTGAGAATGGTGTTGAGAGTTATTGGTGTTTGGGGAATGATAATGAAAGAAAGAAAAGAAAGATCATGGTTTGAGAAAGTAGATTCCTAGAAAAAGAAGTATATGAAAAAATTCGATTCGATCTAGTTTGATAAGAAAAGAAACTCCCCCTAGAGATGAAAGAAAGAAAAGATAAGTGAAAAAGAAAGGGAAATAAGTAGTGCTGAAAAGAAAAGAAAAAGAATCGAAAGAGCGAAAAGACTTTTCCAATGAATGATTTGAGAAGAGAAATGATCAAAAGGGTAGAGGTTTAGCAATTGGTAAAAGACAAAGAGGGAAACACTTGGGTAGAAATAGTGAATTGGATACTCAAAGCTTAGGGTAGGGTAGAACAATGGAAGTGAATACTTTGTATGTGTTAATTGTTCCGATCTTCCTTGCTTTTGCGAAGTGTTTGTACTCCATTTTTGTAGAGTTAACCGCCAAATTGATCTTTTGTTCATATTGATAAATCTTTCTCTTATTCAACCGATTGGTTTATAGATCACTTGCCCATTTGTGAGACCGCACTTTGAAATGAATAATTGAATGTGAGAGTTGGTTGATATGACGGTAATCGGATGCTTAACTTTGAGTGTAGAGAAAAATATTTGGAGTTGCAATAAGCCTAGAGAAGTTAGAGTGGATTAGAAAGTTTGTTCTTGCAATATGTTATCATTTCCTAAGGACATCATGGTGAATGTTTTGTTAGTTTCTTTTGATTTGAGCTCCCGCCTTCAAACTTCTTCTCCGACATGTTTTTTGTTTGCTTGAGGCAACCAAAAAGCAAGTTCGGGAGAATTGATGTTTGCATATTTTAACTCTTTTTAGCATGCATCTTGTTTAGCTTTTGTGTCTTTTGCATGCATTCTTATGCTTTTTCCTTAGCATTTCATCGACTTGTAGTTGTTAGTTGGTTTAGAGTAGGTCTAACGAGTCTTGCATTGTTTGGAGTGTTTCTAGGTACTTATGGAAGCATCGAGGAGTTTGGAGCTAATGGCACATGGTTGAAGAGCAAAGGAGATTGCCAAAGAAAGAGGAGAACATCGAACATGCCATATCGGGTTGCATATGGTCGATGCAGCAACCCGATATGGCAGGAGGAAATCAGGAGGTTTCATCGACTTGCATCGGATAGCTACATCGGACAGCTGTAGTCCGATGCAGTCTTGCCAGGACAACGGACGAGCCACATCGGACAGCTGCATCGGACAGCTGTAGTCCGATGCAGTCTTGCCAGGACATCCGGACAGGTCCCATCAGACACATGCATCGGGTTGAGGCAGCCTTCAGTAGCCCGATGCCAGCTTCACAGGTGCCCAAACAAACTACATCGGACTGCTGCATCGGACTGATGTAGTCCGATGCAGCCTGCACAGACCCAAACTCACCGGGTCAATTCCCAGTTTATCCCAGGTTAACCCGGTTCGACCCACTTTTGTATAAATATTAAAAGACCTAATTAAGCCACTGACCTTGTTTTAGTTTAAGAAAAACGTGTTTAAGAGTTTGTGAGGAGATTGTAAGAGATTCTTGCTGTTCTTATGCAAGTTCTTGTTTGATTCTTAACCATCTATCTATTTTCTTATAATCTACCATGAATCTAAACACTTCCTTCATGGGATTTGTGAAGATAAACATGGCTTGTGAGTAGTCTTTTAGAATTCCTTGGTGAAGTAGATTTAGGTAATTTTAGAGTGAATCAATGATGTTAGGGCCTAGATTATTAATGATCCTTCCTTGCTTAGTGTTTTTAATGCTAAATTGACCATGATCAAGTTGATTTAGATCATAGGGAATTTCACGCCTGGAAGGTGTTCGATGAAATTCCCCAATGAACTAATCAAGGGATTTACATTCTTAGCATATGGAAATAGTTGTCTAAGATGTTTATTGATTAAATGATCTTGTTTCTAATGCTTGAAAGTTACTAAATCACAAATGAAAATTTGTTCTTGATTTAGTAATTTGCATAGTGATAATTCCGAGGAATTGGATTAGTCTCATTTAATGATTGTAGTCTAAGGATTAGCATTACTTGAGTATATTGACATCATTGTGAAACTCTAAGGTTACCAACAAATTGTATACTTCACATTTGGATTCGTTTTTAGTATTGTCTTAAAACTGTAATTAGCATTCTCGTTTAAGTGTCTTTCTATAACTTTAGTCTAAGGTGTCTTGCATTCAATTACACTTAGGTTGCTAGAAAACCTCTTATTGATTGCTTAGATTGAGAAGTTTTATGTATTTTTAGTGTTTAATCTTCACCCCTTATGGATTGACATCTCTTATGCTACGACAAGCAAATGAGTGATTGATAAGACTCGAAAATATCCTATATCACCTCGTCGTACCCTGCAACATACTCCCATATTTATATCACCTTAGAAACAACAGTGTTCTAGAATATTATATTGGATGAAGGCCATACGTTCATAGATGAAGCTCCACTTTGGATACAACATAGTAAATAAACTTATCTTCACTTTTTCGGTGATTTCAAGTCATTCTAACAACAGTTCAAAAGATACGATCAATTTACTGAAGTTATGTCAAATAAGAAAAGTTTAGAAGCAGTCTGTAATGACTGAAAAATCGTGTCGGATGGAAATCTTTTCGCGTCAAGTTTAATCTCTAATTTTGGTGTAAGATAAGAAATTGAGTTAGTTCATTGTAGCATTGGATTCAAGTCATTCCTAATTTTGGTTCAAAAACTATGGCCGATTTAGTGAACATATTTCCATGCTAGCGAGCAACATATCGATGGAGGATGAAGCAAACTATGGAAAAAGAACATTAAAAAATCTCATTTTCAGCGTTTATATGTAATTTTTATTAAAAAACATTCAATATTTTATTATATAAAGCTGAGCACGCTCAACGTGAGCATGACGCGTAGGATAATTATAATTTACCATATCGTGACATGTGTCATTGTTAATTTAGATCGTGACATGTGTCATTGTAATAATATAAACTTTTCAATTTTTAGTTATTACTAGGTTTTTCATCCATGCTATGCGTGGGTATTCTTTTTAATATTATTTTGATAAAAATCATATGCGACCAATTATACTTACTGAGATATTACTTTTTGTTTATTGGTAATTGTAATAATATATATGTGGGAGTCGAAACCCGCACAATCAATTCTTGTAAAGAATTTTAAGGGAACATAAGATTCAACGAAGGAAACACAGAGAAGAGATCCAAAGATGGTTTTGTTATTGCTGTTTAGAAAGCGATCGCATACAAGAGATATTGCTAGGTGTTTTGCTAGGTAAAAGCGTCTTTTTTTCATGAATGACACTTAATCTATTTATACAAGTTTCGTAGGCGAGGATCTCGGATAGAATCTGGAATATTTCCTTTTCCTTTGCGGCCACCGCCTTAGATCACCTCTTGGAACGGCAAATAACCTAGGTCATTTGATGGGCTCGTAGTTTGGCCCATTGAGCTTGACATGTAATCTTCGTCTCGGCCCATTAAGCCTTGCTGCGACTCGGCCCACGAAGTGCTGGGCTCGGCCCATGCTATTTTACCAAGATGAACCGGTTCGGCATAATCTTGATTTGGTCTCGGTTCGATCTGTGTTCTGTTGACCTTGGTTTGGTCTGAGAGACGGTATTGATCTCGCCTTGGCTCGGTCACATTTTACATGAAGCGAACTGGCCGAGGCGAGTCTTAACGAGTTGAAGGGGGTCGAGTTGTCCTTCGGCTCGGTCATCTTCCTCTCCTCTTCGGCTGGGTCATCCTCCTCTCCTCTTTGGATCTCCACACTTGGTCCTTGTCATACGGTAAATCTCGAGCGGGTGGAATCGGAAGAGTTTTCTGTTAGTTCCCGAGGTCACGCGCCATCGGTTCCTTAGATCACGCGCATCTACGCGCCCATTGCCTATAAGTATCGAGGTCCACTACAAGAAAACACAGTTTTTGTGACTACCATTTGCGATTATTTTTTTAGTCGCCAAAAAGAGGGACGGTATTGTGACTGATTTGCGACTAATAAGCGACTACTCATAATGCAGAGGCACAATAGTCCCAAATTACCGACTAAACAAAGTAGTAAGACAAGAGTCGCTTATTTGCGACTGTTTAAGGACTTGAAAAAGTAGTCCCAAATTTGTGACTGATTTGCTTCAGTTTAGCAACT
>PKMM01024292.1:98382-221400 GCA_002933915.1 Eutrema heterophyllum
AACCCTTTCATTCATTTAGAGTGATTGCTTATTAGTAACATCAATCAATTTTTAATTCTCTTAAATGTGAAATATAAAACATGATTGGATTGCGTGATATATTTGGAAAGCGAGAAATGATAAAGTTTTTTCAAATGTGGACAGAGATCCACAAGAAATATTGAAGCTTGCGGAAACTGAGTCAATAACCTGGGAATCGACACACAGTAGTAACCCCGATGTGATAATCCAAAATTTTGTCCCTACTCTGGTGACTCCGACTTACGAAGGCTTGCGGTGTAATATTGATGGATCTTGGAAGGAGACCGATAGTTTCTCCGGATTAGGTTGGCACTGCTTTCAGGAAGGCACTGCTTTTAGGAAATTTCTGAGGAATTTCCGACGGACCTTGATATATTGATGTTTTACACTTAGCATTATTTAATAGTCCTATCAGCTTAGACTCAATGAAATAAAAGACTCGAAACAACATGACTTGTGAAAAGAAAAACTACAAGGCGTTTAATCGCCAAAATTAACTCTGTTCCAAAATAAATAAAATACATACATAATTAATTACTCCTAGTCCGATGTATAATATGACGTAGCTGAATCGGAATCCTCATCGAATTCGCCGATCTCTTCCTCAGAATCCTCAAATACCTCGTAATCCCCGTCCATGGTGAAATCAACCACGAGGTCAACTTCAAGAGAATGCTCGATCGAACCTAAGTTACCAATTGCGTTTTCCTGCAAAGGGTCATGCTCGGAAACACCATAAACTCTTCCCCGTGGTTGTATCGACGTAACAGTAATCCAAGGGTCTTGCTTGTTCCTAACTCGGGGGTATCGAATGTAGGAAACCTGATCCGCTTGTGAAGCAAGAATGAAATGATCGTATTTCTGAAGTCGCATTCGAGAGTGGACAGATGTAACACCAAATGCGTCATGACATAGACCTTCCACTGGATTATACCAATCCCAGAAGAACGCAATGCATCTCAAGTCGATCATTCCCGGATAATGGACCTCCAATATTTCGCGGAGGACACCGTAGTAGACAACTTCTCCAGATTGAGACGATATACCAGAATTACAAGTTGTCTTTGAGCTTCCTTCCCGATGAGCCTTAAAAGCATACCCTCGGGTGCAATACATCGGATAAGACTGTACAATAAACGTCGGCCATTTCACCATCTCAACTAACCACGTCGGAAACTCAACCCCGCTAGCAGTCATCTGACCAACCTGTAAAAATTTCATGTGGACAATAATCGACACAATGTTTATATAAGGAAGTTAATTATATAATAAAGCATCATTTAACACTTACATAATATTTCAACCAATCACCAAAGTCATTCTGCTTGACGACAGCAAGCTCATCCTCTGTGTAATTTGGATAACAATCGCGTATTTGGGCAATGAACATAATGTGCATGAACAAATGCATTAGAAAATAGCATGCATTAGTAAACTTAATTTGTTAACTAATTAAAAAAAAAAAATTAGGTACCTCTCATATTCCAAAACGTCGTCGCAGTTTGTCAAAATATACATATGCAAGTGCTTTTGTTCCTCCTCTAATAGTCGTTGATCCTTGCTTTTTCCACTTAGTCGTCCAATCTGAGTAAAAATATCGGGGACATAGACAGGATAACTTACTATGTTCCCTCCATCATCATGTCGTGCGGGGCGTCTACTTTTTCTTTGGACTTGCGCATGAAAGTCGTAGCCGGCAAAGTTGGAAGTTTCTTCATTAATGCTTTGTGCGGCAATAGAACCCTCGACTCTAGCAAGATTTTTTACCTTCTTCTTTAGGTGGAACATATACCGCTCAAAAGGGTACATCCATCTGTATCGAACCGGCCCACCAAGTGCTGCTTCCCGAGGGAGATGAATAGGAAGATGTTCCATAACATCAAAAGGGCACGAGAAAATATTTTCTCGAGGTTGCAAAGGAGAACTGGTATGTTTTCCCCCAGATTTCTGATTCCGGCTGATGTAAGTGATCTCGTGCATAGATCTCGGAAGAAAGCACCGATCCCTGCATATATAGTAGATATACAAAATTAAATAACTTACGTACGTATAATGATCACAAATAAAAATATGGTAACATACGTAATAGTGTAAATGTATTTACCTGCAATAGCTCCATGGACGTTCATAGGAAGAAGACATTCATATGCAAATGGAAGGAAGCGCTGCATGACAACACGACAATCATGACTCTTCATCCCAAAAAACTTCCCTTCTGAACTATCAACGCAATTACGAAGGTTAGATGCGTAACTGTCTGGGAATTTGACACCGTGCTTAATCCAATCGAAGAACTCCTCATTTGAAGTCGCATCCAACCGGAAAGCAGGGGGCAGTGATTTCCCGTTCGCCATTACATGCAACTCCTTACGGGAACAAATATCTGGCAAGTCCAATCTGGCCTTCAAATTATCTTTCGTCTTTCCTTGCACATTTAGAACAGTGTTCATGATTTTGTCAAAAAAGTTATTTTCAATGTGCATCACATCTAGATTATGGCGCAGCAAATGGTCCTTACAATATGGCAAATCCCAGAAAATACTCTTCTTGTGCCAATTGTGGTACTCACCACAACCGTCAACGGGATAATGTCCATTACCCCTGCATGTAATTGTCCTCTCAGCACCAAAATCTCTCAACTGAGTCATAATATAATTCCCATCTAACTCAGGAGATGGACCATCAAAACTTTTTTGTTCTTTCTAAACAATGTTGTGCTCCGACGATATGGATGCTCAAGCGGTAGAAATCGTCGATGACAATCGAACCAAGAGGTTTTACGTCCGTTCTTTAATTGGAACGCATCAGTGTTATCTTGACAATACGGACATGCCAACCTTCCATGCGTCGACCATCCAGATAGCATACCGTATGCTGGAAAATCACTTATGGTCCACATAAGTACCGCGCGCATCATAAAATTCTATTGTAGGGAAACATCGAACGTTTCAACACCATTTTTCCACAACATTCTCAACTCATAAATTAATGGCTGAAAGAAAATATCAAGGGATCTCTTAGGATGCTCTGGACTGGGGACGAGGATCGTGAGTAACAAAAACTCTCGTTTCATGCACAAATTTGGCGGCAAATTGTAAGGTGTGATGATTACTAGCCACAATGAATATTTCCTCCCATGCTTTTCAAAAGGGTTGAATCCATCCGTAGATAACCCGATGTATACGTTCCTTGGCTCACACGCAAAACTAGGATAAACCTCTTGAAAATGTTTTCATGCTTCTGCATCTGAGGGATGTGCAATCTCTCCATCTGAGTTATGTTCTGCATGCCATCTCATAGGCCCTGCCATGCACTCATGTATCATGATACCGAGGTTTATGTGTAACAGGTACTCTGCTACATGTATCATGATACCGAGGTTTGTGACAAAAGCGACACTTCAACCGGTTTTTGTCCTTTCTCCAGTAGATCATACATTTGTCGATACACACATCTATCATCTGATACGGTAATCCAAGACCAGCTACAAGCTTATGAATCTCATAGTATGAAGCTGGTGAAATATTATATTCATGTAAGATATCTCTCATAAAATCAGCTATCGCATCAACACAATCCTCGGCTAAGTTGAAATCCATCTTTATAGTCATCAACCTGCTTGCAGTTGATAGAGGCGATATTTCATCTCTACATCCCTTGTATAATGGTTGTTTAGACGCATCTACCATATCAAAAAACTTCAGGGCTTTTNTATGGCAAATCCCAGAAAATACTCTTCTTGTGCCAATTGTGGTACTCACCACAACCGTCAACGGGATAATGTCCATTACCCCTGCATGTAACTGTCCTCTCAGCACCAAAATCTCTCAACTGAGTCATAATATAATTATCATCTAACTCAGGAGATGGACCATCAAAACTTTTTTGTTCTTTCTAAACAATGTTGTGCTCCGACGATATGGATGCTCAAGCGGTAGAAATCGTCGATGACAATCAAACCAAGAGGTCTTACGTCCGTTCTTTAATTGGAACGCATCAGTGTTATCTTGACAATACTGACACGCCAACCTTCCATGCGTCGACCATCCAGATAGCATACCGTATGCTGGAAAATCACTTATGGTCCACATAAGTACCGCGCGCATCATAAAATTCTATTGTAGGGAAACATCGAACGCTTCAACACCATTTTTCCACAACATTCTCAACTCATAAATTAATGGCTGCAAGAAAATATCAAGGGATCTCTTAGAATGCTCTAGACCGGGGACGAGGATCGTGAGTAACAAAAACTCTCGTTTCATGCACAAATTTGGCGGCAAATTGTAAGGTGTGATGATTACTGGCCACAATGAATATTTCCTCCCATGCTTTCCAAAAGGGTTGAATCCATCCGTAGATAACCCGATGTATGCGTTCCTTGGCTCACACGCAAAACTAGAATAAACCTCTTGAAAATGTTTTCATGCTTCTGCATCTGAGGGATGTGCAATATCTCCATCTGAGTTATGTTCTGCATGCCATCTCATAGGCCCTGCCGTGCACTCAGATCGATATAACCTCTTCAACCTATCAGCTAGGGGCAAATACCACATCCGTTTATGTGTAACAGGTACTCTGCTACATGTATCATGATACCGAGGTTTGTGACAAAAGCGACACTTCAACCGGTTTTTGTCCTTTCTCCAGTAGATCATACAGTTGTCGATGCACACATCTATCATCTGATACGGTAATCCAAGACCATATACAAGCTTCTGAATCTCATAGTATGAAGCCAGTGAAATATTATATTCAGGTAAGATATCTCTCATAAAATCAGCTATCGCATCAACACAATCCTCGGCTAAGTTGAAATCCATCTTTATAGTCATCAACCTGCTTGCAGTTGATAGAGGCGATATTTCATCTCTACATCCCTTGTATAATGGTTGTTTTGACGCATCTACCATATCAAAAAACTTCAGGGCTTTTAAATTTGGTTCTTTTATCCTGTTACCATCCTCAACATGATACGATGCTATGTTTTCACGAAACGCATCATTCACCATCTGAGTGTAACATGCGTTTACATCTACTTCTGGTGTTGGTTCCTCTAACCTAGTACCCGAAGTACTACCAAACATATCCGATGTGATACCATAATTACCATACTATTGCACAATTGAATTAGTTTCTCTGTGGGTATACCAAATCTTGTAACCAGGCATAAATCCAGTCATATATAAGTGCTTCCTTACTTCCCTAACAGAGACTAATCTATGATTCCAACATTTAGTACAAGGACAATACATATTACCGTATTCTGATGTCATGCTATTGTTTGACGCAAAGTTCATGAACACCTCCACACCTTGTGCGAACTCATCCGTCAATTCCCCCGTCACGGGATCACGCGGAGGTTTATCCATCCACGATCAAAAATAAGACATTGTGTAATTTTTTTTGCTTTGTGTTTGTTGTGAATGTTGTGAATGAGGGGGAGAAATATTTATAGAGAAATATTAAGCGATTTTCTGACGGATTTCCGAGGGATTTCCGACAGAATTTAAATTTTAAACGGCTATATAACAGCTACTACAACGGATACATTAACGGATATATATATATGTCGGAAATCGGTCGGAAATTTCCGACGGCTATATATCCCTCGGATATCGGTTAGAAATTCCCCACCGATTTCCGACGGCTTTAAAACGGTCGGAATGTTCTGACCAATTTCCGAGGGAATACCGGCGAATAAAAATTCGTCCGAATTTCGTCGGAAATTCCTAAGAAATTTCCGACCAAGTTCCGACGACCCCTGAACCGTCGGAATTTTCCGACCGAATTCCGAGGAAATTATATTCGGAAAATTCCCTCGATTTTCCCTCGGAAAATTCTGACGGTTTGAAAGCCATCGGAAATCCCGTCGGAAATGCGCGTGTTTTCTTGTAGTGAGTTGGGAACGATGCGAGCAAAATTGTCCTTGAGGAGAGGTGGGAAGAATTGGTTCAGTGGAAACATTTGAGGCCAACAACTTGCGTCTAAGGTTGAGAAAGCCTTGCAACATGCGGCTTCAACATTTTTAAACTTACGAGAGAAAATTGATTTGGAGATTTCAAGCACATATCCTTCGACATTAAAAAAAGAGACGACCAACATTTTACCAAATCAATAGGCAAACCGGGTGGAAAAAGCCCAGGAATTGATGGTGACGGTTGCACTGTCAAGAACCGTATATAAGTCTGTTAAGAGGATTCTTATTGAATAACAATGAAAGGTGTTGCCTTATATACAAGATACCTTAATCGATCCTACAATGACCTAAGTATATGTATGGATAATAATAACGAGGCCCAATACCCTCCCCCCTCAAGGTGGAGTGTGGAGGTTACAAAGACCCAACTTGACCAGAAACGCTTCGAACTCTTTGCGTCCCAAAACCTTGGTTATAATATCGGAAAGCTGAGTGGAAGTAGAGACATGCTTCGTTGCTATTGTTCCTCAAATGATTTCATCTCTGATAAAATGACAATCATTTTTTATGTGTTTGGTACGAGTATGATAAACTGGTTTTGCAGCTAGATTGATCGCGGATTGACTGTTAGAATGAATTGGAATTGGGTAAGAGCAGTCGATTCCGAGCTTAGGAAGTAAGCCACGCAACCAGAGAAGTTCACAAAGCGTGTCCGCCATTGCTCGATATTCAGCCTCCGCGGAGGACCGTGAGACAACGTCGTGTTTCTGTGTTTTCCACGACAATGGAGAGCCACCGAGTTAAATAAACCATCACGTTAAAGAACGCCGAGTCAAAGGACAAGCAGCCCAATCTGAGTCACACCAAGCAGATAACTTAAGATAAGTATTGGCACAAAGAAGGATACCCTCGCCAGGACTGTTCTTAAGGTATCGGATTACACAAAGTGTTGCATCCCAATGCTCTGCTTTTGGATTATTCATGAATTGAGAGAGAATATGAATGACGTAGGACATCTCGGGACGTGTTACACCAAGAAATATCAGACGCCCGATCAACCGTCGATACCGAGAAGGGTCATCAAGCGGCTCACCAGAAGCAAGGGCAAGTTTGTGATTCTGCTCTAACGGAAAGGTAACCGGTTTCACAGCCATCATGTCAGCCACTGTGATGATATCAAGGGCATACTTACGCTGACATAAATAAATACCCGTAGGACTCCTTGCTACCTCGATACCCAAAAAATACCGCAAAACTCCAAGGTCCTTCATATGAAAACATGAGCTTAAGTAGTGGTTGAACGCAGTTATCACATCCACAGTATTTCCGGTAATAATCAAATTATCCACATACACAAGTAAGTGCAACCGGGTAGCATCACGTTCATAAGTGAATAACGAATAATCAGAAATATTCAGGTCAAATCCGTATTCCTTCAATGCCGATGAAAGTTTTTCAAACCAACACCGCGGGACCTGTTTAAGGCCATAAAGAGACTTGTGAAGTCATAAAACTTTCGTCTTATCATCGGTACGAAATCCTGGTGGAAACTGCATATACACTTCTTCATCCAAGTCACCGTGCAAGAAAGCATTGTGGACATCCATTTGATGAACTTCCCAATCTAAAGAAGCGACATGTTGAAGAAAAGTACGAATAGTGACCATCTTAGCAACCGGCGCAAATGTTTATGTATAGTCAACTCCTTCAGTTTGATTATTTCCAAGAACGACAAGACGCGCTTTGTAGCGCTCAAGACTACCATCAGCTTGGAGTTTAATCTTGAATACCCATTTACAACCCAGTGCTTTCTTCCCTGAAGGAAGATCTTCAACATTCCATGTACCAATATCCTCACACGAAACAATTTCATCTTTAATAGCAAACCGCCAGTTTCATCCAAAACAGCCTCTTGGTAGTGTTGAGGCTCTATACCGCGAGTGACAGCCATGATGTATGCCTGATAATTTTCAGAAAATTTGGAACTGGAGATGTAGTTATCGAGAGGATAAGGAGTTACCGATGGAAACGGTGTGTACAACAGAGTAGGACGTAGTCGGGTAGTTTTGTTGGTCTGATTTTGGGGCGAAGACCACGCCCAAGTTGCTCTGGTTCAGGTAACTATTGCACGTCAGAGACATCAATAACAGCGAGCGGGGACTGAGAAGATGAACTGACATCAGAAGAATCAGAATCGAGGACCGAGCTAGTTGCGATCGGCGACGGGGGCGATTCTGCTCTGTTTTCATCACGCAAAACAGGGACTGCAATTTCGATTGTATCTGAGGCCACATAATCAGTCATAGTGCTGTTGTCAGTGTTTTTTGAGATTGTAACATGAATCGAGATATCTAGAGGAGCAGTAGATATCGCAGGTTGTTGAAAATCAAATTGTCCATCAGATGAGTAAAGAAGTGACGAATCTGATGACAATGATGGAGGCGAATAGGACATAGCAGCATCATATGCAAACTCTGATTCGAGAAATATAACATCACAGGGAGACTGATACAACACCAGTTGCGATGTTATAAACACGCCATCCTTTCTTAGCAAACGGATAGCCCAAAAAAATTGACTTATTGCTGCAGGTTTCAAACTTGTCACCACTATGTTTCTGGTTATGAACATAACACACACAGCCAAAAACACGAATGTGAGTCATTGGCGGTGGCCTGTTGTAGACGAGCTCAAACGGGGTTTTTCCTTTAAGAATTGCTGATGGTGTGTGGTTGATTAGATACCCGGCAGTGAGCGCGCAATAACTCCAAAATTCAGCCGGGAGTGAGGCTTGAAACATAAGAGCTCGAGCAACATTGAGAATATGGCGGTGTTTTCTCTCTACTTAGCCATTTTGTTGTGGAGTACCCACACAACTAGTCTCATGAATGATCCCTTGTTGATTGAAAAAATCTGAGAGACAGATGAATTCCAACCCGGTATCATTGCGGATTGTCTTTACTTGACACATGAATTGTCTTTCAACGAGTGTCAAGAAGTTTTTGAGATGAGTAGGTGCCTCTTGTCTCGATTTCAAAAGATATATCCAGACGGCGCGGGAATAATCATCAACGATGGTTAGAAAGTATCTTGAACCACAAATCGCAGCTGTCCGGTAAGGACCCTAAAGATCACAATGAACTAATTCAAATGCAAAACTCGTCTTATTAGTACTTAAGGGAAAAGAATCTCTTGTCTGTTTGGCGCGGATACAGATATCACAAACTCGTCTCTTGTTAATTGGGAGACTGATATGAGATGACATTTAAGCCCATCAACAAAGAATACGTCTTGAAGAACCAATGCAGAACCATGTGTAACAGTTCCATGTTTAGTAGCAGTAGTAAATCTACCATTCGGAAGTTTGATAATAACAGGAGCCATATCACAGACATCACATAAAAAAATCAAAAGACCCAGTCATATGATTCGACGCGCCAGTGTCGATGATCCAAGATTCAATGAAAAACGTATCGGATAAACGAGTAGTAGTAGCAGCTTTGCGTTCTTCAAGCATCTTGGCCAACATTTGCCACTGCGAATCACTCATTCCACTGACACCAATGCGATCTGATGGAGTGAGGGACATCTAAGCATTCATGGCATGAGCATCAACAGTAGAGAAGTTCGTGCCATGAGAAGCAGAAACGTGATGCACCTGATTCACATCATTTCTCTTGTGTTTCGTCGAACCCCGCCACCTGCAGTTGAGTTCTGACCAACGCCAGCATAAGGTGAATTTCCACGAAGGTTATTGGTCTGTCCACGAAGTTGATTCCGCGGCTTATCCTCAAACCAAGGTGGATAACCAATAAGGCGATAAAAATTTTCAGTGAGGTGACCAGATCGACCACAATGAGTACAGGTTCGGGGAACAGCTTTATTCATATTCAAATTTCTTGGTTGTGACGCAGTTTGAACCGCGGAACTCACGCCTGCAACACGCTCATCATGCATACGACTATTCGTTTTGGATTCTTCATCTTGTTGAACAGCATTATATACTTCTTCTAATGTCGGCAAAGGAGCTCGAGACAGCAAATTTGATTTTACAGCACCATACAATGTTTCGTCCAAGCCCATAAGGAATTTATGAAGTTTGTCTTCCTCAAGTTCTTTACGAACCTCCTCCATTGTTTTTTCTTGCTGAAAATCCGACAAGCTTCTCCACAAACGAGTTAAATCCCCATAGTATTTTTCAACAGCTCTCGTTTGACGACAGTTTGCTAACTCTGTCTTAAGGCGTTGAATACGCTGCCCGTTCTTCACTCCAAACCGTTTATGCAGATGAGTCCAGAGTTCATGGAAGTCATTGATATGTGAGATGGAATCGGAGATGTTGTCGTCAATTGTAAGCTTCATCCAGGACACAACAAGTGCGTTATTTGCGGACCAGTCTTCAAAATCATATGAAGTTTCAACTGGTTGTGGAATTGTTCCTGGCTTTTAACGCTAAACAAAGATTGGTGGCCCATGTGTCGTAGTTTGAACCGCGCATCAACGTTTTGGTGATCAATGTGCCTGGATTATCACCAGATGTTAGGTCGTAAGGTGAAATCGTACGACGAGTTTTAACCTTAGCCTCAGATGGAGTACTCGTGAGAACAGAAGTAGTCGTCATCGTAAGAGGAGTTTGTCAAGACAGAAGTGACAAAAACTAGGTCAAAGAAGGAGAAAATTGAACGGAACAAATCGTTGTGCTTTTGCAGAAGAGAAGTGCACGAGGTCGAAAACAAAAAAAAACTGAAACCTTTTTGTAGTTAGGTTCCTGGCTCTGATACCATATCAAGAACCGTATAGAAGTCTGTAAAGAGGATTCTTATTGAATAACAATGTAAGGCCTTGCCTTATATACAAGATACCTTAATCGATCCTACAATGACCTAAGTATATGTATGGACAATAATAACGAGGCCCAATATGGCCCAATATGCACTCGAGCTACTCCTTGAGTGACGAAAATGAGAGCACAAAGGGATACAACTAAGATCATTGAGACAAAAAGCTTTGCTTCCCATTTTTCTTATTAATCTTTTTACCCTTTTTCCTTTTCCTTTTGTTATATCTTTGTTTTGTTTACTCTTTTAGATGTTTGGATGGTTTTGGATATTGGAAGAATCGTAGAATTTGAAGGATTAGAAAACAAGACTTTGTTAAATTACGGACCAATATTAAATTGTGTTTCAAAATGTAACTCACGTTTAAGTTTAACGTATCAAAATCTTCTTGCATTAATTTTAAATAAAAGACTATGCCGATGCGAAGTGTGTTCTGAGTGAAAGTTAGAATTGTCTTTTGACCTATTTTATTCGTTTTCTTGTTAACTTTCAGTTTGGTTTCTTTGTGATTACACTTACACAGATAAATTAACTTGACGTAATTTTTTCTGGTTTACTGAGTTGGTTCCATATCAACTTAAGAATGTGTAATCCAGTTTTCCACTCGTTTGGTTTATTTAAAGACTTCTTCAAAGTCGAAACGTTGGACTTGGACCAAAATAAATCTAACATTATAGTATATAGTAGTAATACAATATTTGTTGTCGTGACGTGCAGATCTTATTGATCTACGAATCAGAAATTGTCTAGTATAACGACTTATTCTTCTTCTTCTGGTCTTTCTCTCGCTCTAAACGGAGACATGGAGCTCAAGTGATCCACAAAAGAGCCGTTCACATTATGACTATCTTTACAAAAGATCTCAGCCATCGGATCGTAATATGTGTTTTATTGCCGCTCTTGTTTTTCCAATTCTTGCCCTACGTAACCTGCCAGCAAGAGTCCGAATCCGCGGACCGCAATAGTAAAACCAAGTTCGTAGCAGAATCGGTAATCGGAGTCATTGTGCTTTCCTTGTTCCTCTTAAGTATAGTCGGCTGCTGCTTGTTCTATGCATTTAACGATGCAGAGATTGAGGCGGGAAGCCGTGAAGTCTTGCACACTAGAGCGAGGCGTGGGCTCGAGAAGGATGTCATCGAGTCCTTTCCGTTTTTCCTTTACTCGGAGGTTAAAGGGCTCAAGATAGGCAAAGGTGGAGTGGAGTGTGCAATTTGTCTAAACGAGTTTGAGGATGAAGAAACGCTGCGTTGGATGCCTCCTTGTAGCCACACTTTCCATGCTAATTGCATCGACGTGTGGCTCTCTTCTCGGTCCACATGCCCGGTCTGCCGTGCAACTCTGTCTCTGAAACCCGGCGAGAGCTTTCCATATCCGAGCATGGATCTTGAAACGGTAAATGCACAAAGAGGCGTTATCGAATCCCATGATGACTTAAGCTTGATAAGTAATAGTGTAAACTATGGAACACCTCGATCAAGATCTACAGGATTATTGTCGAGCTGGCGTATGGCTGAGATATTCGTCCCTAGATCTCATTCGACAGGACATTCATTGGTTAAACTAGGTGAGAATCTAGACCGATTCACGCTGCAGTTACCAGAGGAGGTGCAAAGACAAATGGTTAGCTTGAACCTGATACGAAGAAGTCACATTGCCTTACCTCAAGCCAGGAGTTTGAGACAGGGCTACAGGAGCGGCAGCGTTGGGAGCGAGAGAAGCGGTTTCTCTCAGGGACGACAAACGCTTCGGCGGGCCATATCTATGTCTCTCTCTTTTCAAGCTGCTTCTGTTCGGTCCACACGTGGCAAAGACGTCAGAGGCACTTCCCAAGCTATGGACAAAGATTCTGGTGAACGGTCATTTGAACGCCTCATGTCAGAGGTCTAATCTATCAACTCTTTTTTCTTCAGTTGTGGATAAGTCAGAGAAAAGGTCAAGTTTGATGATTATCGTTGCAGTCATTCATGTGTGTCACAGTTTGGTTTAACCATAAACTGGTTCTAGTATTTACTGAGTCTGTAATCATAGTTAGAGAAAATGGGAGCCTACTCATATCAAAAGTTCCATCTGCATCAGCGGTTTCAATTAGCATCGTTCGAATATCTTGTACAGCTTTTCAAGGGATGCTACCTGCAAAAGAGTAAAAAGAATGTAATTAATGTCTTTGTGAGATTTGATTTTCCACACAAAGGTTTTGGACTTTTGGTAATTAGAGAAGTGGTAACCTTTACAAAAGTCCCATTTGAAGCCATAGAGGCTGGTGGCTTTAAGAACAATCTCATAGACGGAAACAGCACGTGTTGGATTGACCATTCACGTTGCGCCCATGCGTTTTCAGCATCTGAGAGAAAGTCTTGGTCAAGAATCGACTCCATCTCGACGTTACCCCCTGCAACAGTTCAATGTAAAATTAGATGCTCACTTCCTTTTCATTTGCAGAGAACCAAAAGCAAAAATATTGGTCACAAGAAGAGGTAAATACCTAAATCTGGCTTTTCCTGAGAGCTCTCACTTCTCTTAGTATAGAACCGAATACCGTCACCCAATGGGTTTGGCAAAAGAGGAGGATGCATGGCGTAAAATTTCCCAATAGCTGCAGAAACTCCTTGAAAACAAGCCTTCTCATCATCCCATTCAACCTAAATAGTAGGTTAGGGTAACATTAGAACCCACTGTTCCTCTACTAAAATTTCTGTAGGAGCAAAATGCTGGATATTTATTGTACAAATAGTATGCTCTTTTTGCGGAACTCACATCATTTCCCAAGCAAAGTAAAAATTCGGGAACACGATCCATGTCAGGTGTATACTGGTCGAGTATGACAGGAAGCCGTGACAAATTTCCATTGGAGTCAATGTAAACACTGAAATACTCCTCTAACATTTCTGCTTTTTCTCTGAGGAGTTCTGTGTTCATCTATATATTAAAACGACAAAATTAACCAAATCCATAGGCACATTAAAGCCTCAGGAACTTGTTACTGCGAGTTGAAAAGAAGGAATAGTTGATACAGAACCAGTACCAGAAAAACAATGTAGAAAGAAGAACTTACTTCAGCTATTCTTTCTTTGAGATGATCCTTTTCATCATTTCCAGGATCTAGATCCTCCTCTTTCAGAGCCAACAGTATCAACTCAGACAGAGGGGCTGGATCGCTAAGCTGTATTGCATTAAAGTGAGAAAAACGACGAAGAGTTTGTTGATACATGAGCTCTTTGCTGTAGAATACAAAAAGATGATATGCAGTATGAGCTTTTTTTGCATACACCTAAAACCCGTTAAATACAATTCGTATAGACTTTTTATAGCGGCACGGTAGAATATCCTCCACCAAACATTAAAACTCACGAATAATACCTGAGGTTCACAACATTTGCTAGATATAGATGGGTTTTATGCTGAACTAATGCAAAAACATCATCTGCCATTCCAACATATGTGCAATTCCTTACAGTCTCCAGCAGACCTAACAGAGAATAATTTCAAGAAAAGCGGTTATGAGGATTGGTTTAGCGAAAGTTATGTTCAGAAGAATAACCCATTCAGAGCAAGCTACCTGGATGGCAGCAGCTGTCAACTCCAGTAATAAGTTCCTGAACACTAGAAAGATCAGCAGTTTCCTTTGGGTTTCTTCTTTGCCTTATAGAAGACCTGCAAGGATAATAACAATATATCAATTTAACCAATAAAAGAACATCAAGCCAAAAGAAACACCGGCACCAAATATGTTCCAATTTTGTTTATATGAAACTATATATGTTGTATCAGGTGACGTCTTACCTTACTGCACTCAAACTAGAAATCTTGTCAGGGAGATTATTGGGCTTGGGTTGCAAAAAGGCATGTAACCTTCCAGCTGGATCTGATGCATCTGTTCTCACCATTTTATGCACAGGAACTTTCGGTGTTTTTTGTCCTAGTTAATGAGAAGAGCACAAGCTTTGTTATGAAGTGAAAAAAAAAAAAGACAAAAGAGCATACAACGGGAAAGGTATTAGGGTATAAAAGTAATCGACACAGCCAAGTGATACAATACCAGAAGGCAACGGAGAAACTGGAGGGTCTTTTCTTATGGGTGTTAACGTAGATTGAATGTATTCCACTTTCTGTAGCATGAAGGAACACTTATAACTATTAAATAAATGTTCTTAACCTTTAGAGAAAAAATATTGCTTCAGATTCTTTTGCAAGCATACCTGCTCTTGAAACGTCCTAGTATCATTTGCGTTTCTAAGTTTTAATTCAACCTCTGACTGTATCATCTCGATCATGATCTCCTGGTTTAAAAGGCTTACCTGCACGCTAGACCAAAACATTTATTATTTGCTGTATAAATAAGGAATTCCTTTGTCAAGCAAGTTAAGCAATAAATAACAAACAATCTTACTATACAAATAGTTGGACCCATATACATGAATCTGGAGAAGCTACTAGGCTTCAAAACTAGCATAAAAGGAGGAAAGCAATTACCTCTTTCTTTGTTGGGTGAATATTGATATCAACATGTTCGCGTGGCAAATTGATTGACATGTAGACAAAAGGTTTTGATGCTTTTGGTAATGTTGCAGCATAAACAATCTCAATGGCTCTTTTTAAGGCAGAGCATTCCACCAATCTATCTGTTGTAATCAATAAATCAAATATCACCTAGGATTATCTACTGATAAATCAGATATAACTTTTCATTTCTATTAAGGAAAGAAAGTCCTCACCATTAATGAAAAGCACCAATATCGTCTTCTTAGCAACATAGTTCGAATTGGATATGAAACCCTCCATATCAAAAGTACAACCGGAGGAGCCGCAGGAGGAAACTTCTACTTTCATCAGGTTCTTTGCGACTGATACCCCGTAAACAGATCTGATTGAATCAAGCCTTGAAGACGACACCACAGAGTGAACATCAGCCTTGACAGCTCCATGCTGGCGACAGCATCATTAAAAAAATTTGGCTCATTCGTTTCACAAGTTGCTTCCCAAAAAAGGTAGTAGACTAGTTTAGTTAGTAAGTTTACCAACCTTTCGACACGAAAAGCTCACATTATTGTGATGAATGGCCATCCGGCTCAGCAAGTCTACTATTTTTCCATAATCATCAGCAGAATTTTGAAGTGTCTTCCTTCTAGCAATCATATTATAGAACAAATTCTCCACCTAAAACACACAAAATCCAAAGACATAAACATCGGAAGTTACTGGTGGAATTCGCTTCTCCCGCTCATTGCTCAACCAAGTCGATAACATACCATTATCTGCGTTCCTTTGACAGCCGCACACGCCTTTGGTTCATGCTCCATCACACCATCTTTATAAGACACTCTGAAACAAAAATTGCAAATACATTAACACTTTCTTCCACACATTTAGTAGAACGAAAACATAACTTAAACGAATCAATGTTCCAAACCTGTAACCATGAATCTGGCCTTTAGTAATGGTGGTTACTGTAACATGAGCAACATAAGTCATACTAGCTAGTGCCTCTCCTCTAAAACCCATCGAACTTAGAGAGAACAAATCCTCATACTTAGTCAGCTTCGATGTCGTATGTCTCTCGCATAGTATCGGCAAATCTTCACGCTTAAAATACGAAGCAAGAAGAACACAAACTGATCATTTTCCACCAGATTCGACACAAAACAAATACAGAACGAGAATTTTTCCAATATTTGAAAAGTGTGTAGAACCGTACTCTAATACCGTGGCCGTCGTCGGAGACTTGAATGAGCTTTAAGCCACCGTCCTTAACAACGACGCTTATGGAACTTGAATCGGCGTCGAGGCTGTTCTCAACGAGCTCCTTCACCGCCGAAACTGGACGCTGGATTACTTCACCCGCCGCGATACGGTTGACCACTGATTCCTCTAGCCGTTGAATCTTCGGTGGGTCTCTCTGTACAATCGCCGCCGCCGGAAACTCTTCATCCACCTCCATCGCCACCGCAAGAGGCGAACCGTCGATCATCTCTCCAACCTCGCGCCAGATACAAAATTGGGATCGCTTAAGGTCTACAACTATTTTGGGCCTCTATAGCCCAATATAAAGCCCACGACTCAAACGACGTCGTTTCTGTGGCCCCACCACGGATGATTCTGGTTTTCAAAGAATGGATAATTTTGGAAATTTCCAGAAATTACGGGTCCGATTGTCAAAATCGCGAATCATCTTCTTCTTCTTTTTCTTCTCTTCTTCTTCAAAACGACGAAACAATTCGAAACAACCTAACGCGTAAAATTCCATTCTTTCGCTCTGAGTGAGAGAAAACAGATTTCTTCGTGTTTCTTTCGTTTTCTGATAAAGTTACCTTTTTGTTTCCAATAATCACTTCTGTGATCTGCAATCGTAAAAATCAATGACGGAACCGGAAAGATTAGGAGGAATCTCTCTGAGTTTTCCGGCGAACGAGGAGGATACAAAGAGTCTTCCCCGGAGGCTCCGTCGTCGTCTTCTCGAACCGAAAAGCCCAGTCTCCGCCGAGGAGATCGATTCCAAACTCAGAGAAGCTGATCTCCGTCGTCAGGTAAATTTAAAAGTTTGAATTACGTTCGGAATCTCGATGACGATAACAGAACCGATTTACAGAAAGTCCCTTACTTTTTCTGGTTTTTTGCAGCAATACTATGAATCATTATCGAGCAAGGCACGACCTAAGATGAGAAGCCCGAGATCGGCAACTATGGAGGAGCTTAGTCAGAGACTTGAATCAAAGCTTAATGCTGCTGAACAAAAGAGGTAAAGAGATTTTTTGTGGGTAATTTAAACAGTAGATGAAGGAATGGTGAGGATTAAATCAATGTTTGGTGATGTAATGCTTCAGGTTAAGTATTCTGGAGAAGGAGCTAGCTCGTTTAGCAAAGCTGGATGAAGCAAGACAAGCTGCGAAGAACGGACTTGAGCAAAGGGTTGAGAAGGAGCGTGATGAGTTAGAGACGAAGGTTGAAGAAAGGGTTCAAAAGGCAGAGAAGAATAGGATGCTTCTGTTCAAAGCTATGG
This sequence comes from Eutrema heterophyllum, assembly GCA_002933915.1. Lineage (NCBI taxonomy): Eukaryota > Viridiplantae > Streptophyta > Magnoliopsida > Brassicales > Brassicaceae > Eutrema > Eutrema heterophyllum. The sequence continues at coordinate 116,156 of PKMM01024292.1, forward strand.
CGCAGCAGAGAGCGGCAAAGAGACAGCGAGCTGCGCAGAGCTTGATGCAGAAAGCAATTCAGGAGAAGAGGTACAAAGAGAGCGTGCGCGCGGCGATTTATCAGAAAAGAGCAGCTGCAGAGAGTAAAAGAATGGGGATTCTGGAAGCCGAAAGGAGAAGAGCGAACACGAGGTTGACACGGGTTTTTGGTGCTGCCAGTTCCGTGCAGAACCAGAAGGAAGCTGAAAGAAGGAAAATGAAAGACCGTTTAGAAGAGCGGCTTCAAAGGGTATGCTTAAATTTTCAAACTTTATCATTATTTGTGTAATCGGCCATGATTTATGATTATTGGTCTGGCATTTGTTAGGCCAAGAAACTGAAAGCACAATATCTGAGGCGAAGGAGAGGCATGGATAGTGCACATCAAAGATCAGAAACAATGCGAAAGAATCAAGAGCATCTTGCGAGGATGTTAGAAAGGTAGGTACTGCTCTTTTGAAATTTTGTAAGATGTTTCACTGTCTAAAGTCGATGATCTGATTGTCGTTTTAAATCTCAGATGCTGGAGGAGATTTACAAAGTACAAGAAATCTACTTTTGTCTTGGCTAGAGCCTATCGCGGGCTGGGGATTGATGAAAAGTCCATTGAGTCAGTGCCGTTTGAGCAGCTTGCCATTCAAATGAACTTGGTTGCTGTAATTCGAACAGTAAAGGAATTACTTGACCGCTTGGAGATACGACTCACTCTTTCGAAGGCATCCACTGTGAAGAATATTAGTCATCTTCTTAAGCACATTTTCCCCCCAGCTCGAAGAGGAAACTCACCGAGTTCCGTGAGTAAAAGCGAGCAAAAGTCACCCAATTCCAGGAAGATGGGAAATCAAAAACTGAAAAAGATTGCGAGATACCCAGCTAGAATTTTTCTTTGTGCCTACATGATCAAGCAACATCCAGATGCAATTTTCAGAGGACGAGGTGAACATGAGATTGCATTAGTGGAATCTGCAACATATCTTATCCGGGAGTTCAAATTGTTGGTGAGGATTATGTTGGAAGGACCAGAATATACCCTCCCAGACAACGCATCTTTAATAACTCGTCCAAAAAAGTTCAGATCTCAACTAGAAGCATTTGATAAAGCTTGGTGCTCTTACCTCGAGGGGTTTGTAGTTTGGAAGATTAACGATGCTAAGCTTTTAGAAAACGATTTAGCCAAAACTCAAGAGCCAGAGCTGTCTGAGGCGTCAAGACACATTTCTTCTCCCAAAGTGATAGACGGTGGCATGAATCAGAAGCCGGTATTTCCCGTTCCTCTCTTTTCCATTTACCTTAATTGACTCTATGTACATGAACCTAAAGTTAACTTGTTGTGCTGCACGATTATCTTCTAACTATTCGGGCTTGATCGGGTGAATGACTATTCTTTATTTTTCAGCTGAAGGTATCATCTCCAACTGTTCGGGCTATATTCACTGAAATTGATGGAGCAGGAGAATCTAAAGCATCTGCAGATTTGCTTCGTGCATCTTCATCTTCGCCGGGATCGTTGAATTCTTCTCCGTCCTTTAAGTCTGGTAATATTATCAATCTAGATAACCTTTAAAAGCTCACAGATTATACAGCAAGTCTTCAATCTAACACGCTTTTTTCTCTAGGAGGAACCGAGGGCATTTCTCCTCCAAACGCGACAGGTCATAGCTTGGATGCAACATTGGCTAGTGAGAACGAAGTAATCGTAAATGAAATTGTCCATGACATTGACAATAGCAGTAGTTTTGCTGATAGCTTCGACGCTAACAGTGGGGATACAAGCAACCTTCAGGTACATAAATATTAGCCCATAAGGCTGTGATATATGCTGACTTCACTATTCTGATTCGTTCAGCTGCACTATATTAGTTTCGACTTGACTCATATTTCTTTATGTTCGTTATATCCCAGGTGAAGGTTAAGGAGACAATGGAAAAGGCTTTCTGGGACGGTGTCATGGAATCCATGAAACAGTCGCAGCCGGACTTCAGCTGGGTTCTTAAACTCATGAACGAAGTCAGGGATGAACTCTGCGAGATATCTCCCAAAGATTGGAAACAAGAGATTGTTCAAACTATCGATACGGATGTGCTGTCACAGGTACCTATTATTACAATCTTCTCTTAATTGTTGGTACAGCAGATATGATATGTACTTAAATGTTTATTTTTCTTGGCATGATTCAGTTACTGGCTTCTGGGAATGTCGACATGGGTTATCTTGGAAATATTCTTGAGTTTTCCCTTGGCATTTTGCTGCAACTCTCTGCTCCAGCCAACGAAGAGGAAATCAGGACTACTCACCATAAATTAATGACAGAACTTGGAGAGATAGTTCCAACTGAAGGCCAGTCGAATTCGTCATATGCAATCTTAATGGTTAAGGGGCTACGGTTTGTTTTGCAGCAGATTCAGGTATGCGCAATTTTACTTCATTCTACTTTGTGACATTAATATTTGATAGTTTCTGAGCGTTCTGGATAGCATGTACTCTGTAATAGGAACTCGCATATGAGCATAATAGTATTATAAAACTGGAAAGAAGCACACGGTTTCTAAATTAGCTACCAACTTGCAAACATAATTTATCCACTAACCTTACTGTAATAAGCCCTCATAATAAATGAAACCGGACCTAGGATTAAAAGAGTAGTACATTTTAACGTAATGTGTCCTCTTCTTGCAGATTCTGAAGAAGGAAATCAGTAAATCCCGTTTGAAACTCTTGCAGCCACTTCTCAAGGGACCTGCTGGTGTGGAATATCTGAAAAAGTCATTTTCCAGTCGGCATGGCTCCCCAGAGCAAGCGTCTTCCTCTCTACCATTGACAAAGCGTTGGCTTCTTAGTGTTCGAGGAGAGGCAGAGAAGGAGTGGAAAGAACATAGAGATGCTCTTTCTGTTGTCACAAATAACAACCCTGGATCATCAGGCCTCCCTTCAACCACCATGCGTACTGGAGGCAATATCTCCTCTGTTTCAAAAGTCAATACCCCTTCGTCTCCATTTCCAGGTTTGGAGTCAATCTATCAGCTTTACTCACCTTTATGGGAATTTTTTGTAAGAACCTAGTTTATCCATGACATTTTGGTCATTTGTTGATTTATGTGCACGCTGCAGGAATTGAACTGTCTGAGTGCAAAGGAGAAACTGTGGATCTTCTTGTTCGTCTTGGCCTGTTAAAAATGGCGAGCGAAATTGGCGGTCTTACTTTAGAAACTGTCCCTGAAACATTTCAACTTAACCTCTCCAGGCTGAGAGCTATTCAATCCCAAATCCAGAAAATCATTCTAGTCTCCATCAGGTCAGTAGTGACACAACTCACCTCGTGGTCTCTTGTTCACAATGATGATTGTATAATTCTCTTATTAACCGCTCTGTTTCTTTCTTTTAGTGTGTTGATCCTTCAGCAAACACTTGTAAGCGAAAACTCATCACCCGCTGACATGGAGACCATTACATGGACTTGCATTAACCGGCTTTACGATATGTTAGATGCAAAACCTGACGCGGGTCTTTCAGAAATCATGGAAACACTCTCCGAGCTTCTTGTTTCTGACGATGCAGAGACAAAGAAACGTGTGATTGCAAACATGCTTGTGAAAAGCTTACAAGCAGGAGACGCAGTGTTCACACGTGTGTCGCAGACCATATACCTAGCCACAAGAGCCGCTGTTTTGGCCGGAAACAACACGAAGAGAGAGCAGTTGGTTGAAACAATGCTAAGAAAAATCGGAGCAGCTTCTCTTTCGGACAAGGTAATAGAGGTTTCAAACATTCTGATTCTTGTGGCGAACGTTTCGCGTAGTGTTCATGGAATGTGGTACGAAGAGTTGCTGAAGAAACCGAATTGAAATAGTAAGTTTGTTTGTGAGCCAGTGGGGTTTGTTAATGGTTTGGTTGAAGATTTAAGTGTTTGTAGATGAGATTCAGAACAATACCACGTTTGTATTTATACATTTATATAGACTGTAATGTAATACGCTGCACGTACTAGCATTCCGGTTTACTCTCTTTGTGATGGATTCCAATTAAACCGAGTCTAATTTCAATTTTTAACCAAGGTTCGATCATTTTGGGGCCAAAAATGGCTTCAAACCACGATTTAAATTGGTTACGATGACAATACTAACGAAGTGTTGTTGCCTTGTTATCCCTACCGACAATTCTGCCGAGAGACTAAAGGAAAATCTGTTTTAAGTGCGCGGTAATATATTTGATTATATGAAAATAAAAGTGAAAGAAACATATAAACAAAAGAAGAGAGTTCAGCTTTGTGAATTGTGACAAAACAAAAGAGTTTTATTATTGGGATTCTTGCATGGGCAGTATCAAAACATAGTTTCGTACTTATATACTGCGCACATCAACAGTGTACACTACATAGATCAATAGCAAGTAGGGGCAAAATCGTTTTTTTCAAACAAAGAAAATATTACTTATTTTTATAGATTTTGGAAAGTGTTAAAACACAATATATGTTTTGATAAAGTGACAATGAATGCAAATATATTTTTATTATTAGCTAAATCTTTTCGGTAACAAACATATACGTTCTTTTAAGGAAAATTTTTCTAAAAAATACAAGCAATGAAAATTCAATTAATTTGACTTAGGTAGCACGAATGGACACATTTATGGGTGAAATCTAGTTCCAACAGGTTTACATTATTAATTTTATAAAATGTTCTAAAAGTATCTATAGGTTCCTAAGATTACCAAATTTTCCTAACTTATCTGAAATTTCTAAAAAGTTACATGTAACCACACAAAATATTCGAACATGAATTTGACTTTTATCCAATCTAGTGAGAGTATGTGTAGTGATTTTAAATATTCGTATCGTACCCATTACCCGCATTAGGGACATGTGTTTTGGGGTACACTTCAAAGAATAAGTTTGTTATACCATAATTACTCTTACCTAGCTTGTCTAACTATAAGCCAACTCTTTACCTGAAATGCTATGAGTATGGATCTCGTTGGAGGAGAAAAAAATAGGAAGCATATAATATGTTAATGTGGTAGTAGGGGAGATCATTAAAGGATTATTCTGAAAACTCTAAAATTCTTTATGAAAGGAGAAGAAGAAAAAGCTTCTTTTTTATGTCTCTTTTTCGTTTAGATTTAGTGAAATTGGGTATGGTTTTCCTCCATTGCGCTTGGGTAGGGCTTTCATTTGGGATCAGGTCGGGTTCTATTTTATTTAATTGGTTTTTAACCCACATTAACATGTTCGATAATTTTTTTTTTTGTTAACCATGAGTATCCCAAATCGAAATCCAAACTAAACCCATGAGGTCCATAGAAATCCGTGTTTTCTTGCCATTAAAACGTCTATGGTGGCCATCCATGATTTCAATCATAATTAGAGGATTCGAACCCATGCCTAAATCCACATAATTAATCCCAACAATCACTGACCACCTTAACATATTCGAGCAGTTAGACACAGAAACTATCACATAATTTAAAAGAGATGTAATTTACGAAATAATTTCTTTTCGTTCATGCATGTCAGCTTGCATTAGTGACTTCTTAGACGGTCGAATTTACATTTTTTTTTTTTGTTATGTGTAGCCATATGAAGAATCTTAGTTCGTGTACTAGCAAACAATATTAGAAATAATAGGTTTAGGGGCAGTGAGACGAAAACTATAACCAAGCGAGGATGAATGTAGTTTGCAACATGTTTCTCGAATTATTTTTTTTATATAAATGATGAGAGTTCTGGATTTTCGGTCCATAATCTTCTACAGTACCCGGAGTCATATTCCGAGTTAAAGAAAAACTCTCCGTTTTAAAAAGAGATTGAATCTGGAGCATAATAGAACCAACCATATGTAATGTTTCTCTATTTATTGATGCATATCATTATACATTTAAAGAATAACCCTCCGTTTTAAAAGAAGATTGACTATGGAGCATAAGAGAACCAACCCTATTTGATGTTTCTCTATTTATCGATGCATATCATTATACATTATATTTTTGTTGGTGTAACTAAACATTATGTCTTTTAGTTGTATTGCATTAGTCATGGAATGTGCTTTAGCTAGCAAATAACATCATGTCTTAGATTAAAATTTTTGAAAACTAGCACAATTTTGTAGAAATCGGTTATATAAAAAAAAATATTTTAGTTCCTTGTTGTAAAAATCAGTTACCATTACAAAAAAATTCATAACTTAGATGCATGTACACTAGTCACATTATTTTATTTCTAAAAAAAGGTTAAAGACATCTTTTACTTTATTGGGACAGCTTTTTTGAGTTGTAATTTTTGAGCCACATTGGATTCCTTCTTTGACCATTTTCTACCTGAAAAACCCGCTAACATTAATATCTCTCTCTCTCTGTCCCTTTCTTCTTCTTTTCTCAATAAACAAAACAAAAAATGTCTCAAGATTCTGCGACTATTACTTCTCCGCCGCCACCTTCAACCACCATCAATTCAATGCCGAAGCCTTCCTCTGCTCTGACACAGGAGGATAATTCCACGAAACTGGATTTTAAATATGAAGAAGAAGAAGAAGAGCCAAAGCAGGTAACTTTAGAGCCAGAGCAAACTCAGTCACCCGAGCCAAATCCGCAGCTGAGCTCTGAGCCAAAGCCGCCTTTGCCTTTGATTTCGGAGCCAGAGGTGCCTAACCACGCGGCGGAGGGTTCAGAGCAGCCACATCGAGTGACTCCGGTGACAATGACTTCGGAGCCAGACCCGTCATTGCTTGTAATTTCAGAGGCAGAGGAGGTAAACCATGCGGCGGAGGATTCAGAGCAGCCACATCGAGTGACGCTGGAGATAGTGACTTCGAAGCCAGAGGAGCCTAACCACACGGAGGAGGGTGATTCAGAGAAGCCACATCGAGTGCCGCCGGAGACAATGACTTCGGAGCCAGACCCGTCGTTGCTTGTAATTTCAGAGACAGAGGAGCTAAACCATGCGGCGGAGGATTCAGAGCAGCCACATCGAGTGACGCCGGAGATAGTGACTTCGAAGCCAGAGGAGCCTAACCACACGGAGGAGGGTGATTCAGAGAAGCCACATCGAGTGCCGCCGGAGACAATGACTTCGGAGCCAGACCCGTCGTTGCTTGTAATTTCAGAGGCAGAGGAGCTAAACCATGCGGCGGAGGATTCAGAGCAGCCACATCGAGTGACGCCGGAGGTAGTGACTTCGAAGCCAGAGGAGCCTAACCACACGGAGGAGGATGATTCAGAGAAGCCACATAAAGTGACGCCAGAAACAGATTCAGCACAGAAACTAATGTTGGAGCAGAGGAAAAAGTACACGGAGGTAGCTGATTGGACAGAGCCGGAACCACCAGACGCGGCGGTGTTAGAAGCTGCGGCGTCGGTTCCTGTGCCGAAGCAACCAGAGCCTCAAAACCCTGAAGAGGCGCAACCACCACAAGCTGCTGCTGCTTCTTCTTCAGTGGAATCAAGATCGCTAGCGGAAATGATGAACAGAGAAGAAGCTGAAGAGAAACCAAAGATTCAGATTCCTCGTAGCCTCGGCTCGTTCAAAGAAGAAACCAACAAAATCTCTGATCTCTCAGAACCAGAGCTAAACGCTCTTCACGAGCTCCGAAACCTCTTGCAAGAATCAACCACCATTGATTCCGGTAGAAGCTCCATATGGGGTGTGCCACTTCTCAAAGACGACCGAAGCGACGTCGTTTTGCTGAAATTCTTGAGAGCGAGGGACTTCAAACCCCAAGAAGCCTACTCAATGCTCAGCAAGACACTCCAATGGAGAATCGAATTCAACATCGAGGAGCTTATCGACGAAAACCTCGGAGACGATTTAGAGAAGGTTGTGTTCATGCAAGGACACGACAGGGAGAATCATCCGGTCTGTTACAATGTCTACGGTGAGTTTCAGAGCAATGATCTTTATCAGAAAACGTTCTCCGACGAGGAAAAGAGAGAACGGTTCTTGAGATGGAGGATTCAGTTTCTTGAGAAGAGTATAAGAAAGCTCGATTTCGTAGCCGGTGGGGTTTCCACGATCTGTCAGGTAAACGATCTGAAGAATTCTCCTGGACCTGGTAAGACCGAGCTCAGGCTAGCCACTAAGCAAGCTCTTCATCTTCTTCAAGACAATTACCCTGAGTTTGTCTCTAAACAGGTATAAATCTTTTGTATGGACAATAATGTGTTTTGTGAATGCTCAGATCTGATATAGTAGAATGTTGAATGTATGATCAGATATTCATCAATGTTCCATGGTGGTACCTTGCGTTCTATAGGATTATTAGCCCTTTCATGACCCAAAGGTCAAAGAGCAAACTCGTTTTTGCAGGTCCTTCAAGATCTGCAGAAACCCTTTTCAAGTAATTACCAAAATCTGAGCTTTTTTTTTTGTTTTTGTCGAATTGTTTCCTCAACTATTTGAAATGTAAGTCACTCTCTTTGTCTTTGGTTTATAGGTACATATCACCAGAACATGTCCCGGTTCAGTATGGTGGACTAAGTGTGGAAAACTGCGATTGCAACTCGGATTTCACACACGATGATACCGCCACAGAGATTACCATCAAACGAACAACAAAACAAACCGTCGAGATTATTGTTTACGAGGTGAGACCCTTTTGTATGGACACTTTATACAACTGTTTCAAATGTTTATGTTTATATGTCCAAAATATATTGCTTGGACAAAGATTATGGTTTCGTTTGGAAGAAAATAAGTCTAGTCTCACATGTAAAAACAAATGCAACGGAGTTTCTCCTTTCAATTGCTTTTGGCGTTTACGTTTACACTTAGGAAATAAATTTCATTTAAAATGTTAGTGGTTGTGGTTTCATTCTGAATAGATCTTCTATTATAACGTGAAAATTGAAAAATAAACGCAATTCAATACTAAGTTCTCTAGATTCAGCTAGGTGTATCGCCATTTGGAGTGATTGATGAATGCTACATGGTTGTTCATGTCAGTAGTCATATGTTTGTCTCAAAGATTAAGCCATGCATGTGTAAGTATGAACACATTCAAAGTGTGGATTCTTACAATTGTGCCTCAAAACATTTTGTCCACAGAAATGTACGATCTTGTGGGAGATAAGAGTAGTGGGATGGGAGGTTTTGTATGGAGCAGAGTTTGTGCCGGAGAACAAAGAAGGATACACAGTGATCATCCAGAAACAAAGGAAGATGGTTGCAAAAGATGAACATGTAGTGTCTCAGAGCTTCAAAGTTGGAGAAGTTGGCAAGATTTTACTAACCGTGGATAACCCGAGTTCGGCCAAGAAATTGCTTATTTACAGGTTCAAGGTTAAGCCTTTGACGTGTGAGTAACAAAAGTTGCATCTTTTTTCAAGTGTTTCTTAGTTTAGAACTTGATCATATGATTGTTGAGTGTGTTATTTTTTATGTTTCTATGTTGCCGACTTATATGCTTGTGTTCTGTTTGCCAAATTCTTTTTATTTTAGATTTGTATTTTGCTCTCGTACCTCTTTAATTTTCTTCCAAATTTCACCGAGGACTATGATGTTTTGAGTGTTGAATGGCTTTTAAAGGATTAGGCTTTGTTGTTGGTCATGGAATATCTTCAGGAATTAAGTGTTCAGCGCATACTCTATATGGCTGGACACAGGGTTGGTATCCTTGAATTTTGGGATATCTGTTACCCGACCCAAGCCTTACGGATAATAGATTTTTAGTATCCGTACTCGATCCGGAAGAAACATGTACAACGGGTACCCGGTCAAAACTAGATGACCCGCTAAATACCCAACCCGTTATACTTACCCGAAAAATTACATTTAGTTGATCTCCAAACGTTTAAATTTGGGAACATCAAGCATTGATTTGGACATGGGATTCTTTTTACAAAACATTCATTTACAAAATCGTCTAAGCAAGAGCGGACATGGGAATGGGATTCTTTTTTTGAATTTTCAAGAACAAAAGTTGTTTGAGAAAATCATGTAGATAAGTTAAGATTATGAGAATGTGTCAAAATCTGATCGACTGACTGTGACGTGTCACAATCATGTTAATTACTAAGTTTGAGACATCAAGATTTATATAATAAGATTAACTAGGGTAGGCAAAATATTCGAAGGTTTTTTTTTCTCTCACATTGTAGTCGCCCTAGCCGCCTCTGTGAGAACCTTGAAGTTTCTTCGTCAAGGTAGGCTCACCGCCGGCCATGGAGGCTCCCCCAGCCTCGGAGGTTCTCCTATCATCCCCTACCCTCTCACCAAAAATCCGCTCACCCTTTGTGTCACAAAATAAGGAGTCGTGGTCCTCGGTAGTGAAGGATCCTATGGTTACTCAATTGCAGCCTGAGTTTGTGGTTTCTAATGGCGTCGTAGAGGTGTCTATTCCCGATGAACTAATCGGCGATGCGATCTCTCTTTGGAAGTGTTTTGTGGTTGGATATTTCATGGGAGATGCTCCTCATGTGGGATCTATTCACGCGATAGTCAATCGTATTTGGTCTACGACTGAGAAATCTCAGAAAATAGATGTGCAATTTCTCAACAAGACGACGGTACTGTTTTGTATCAAGAACCCACGGATTCGAGATCAGGTTCTGAAGAGAAAGTACTGGCATATTGCAGATATCCCACTAGTCGTCAATGAGTGGAATCCGGAAACGGCTCATGCTCCTCCGGACCTCTCAGCGATGCCTTTGTGGGTTGATTTCAGGGGCGTACCTGGTTATTTGTATTCACATCAAGGTCTGAGTTTTCTCTCGCGCACTACAAGACAGTTTGTCAAGCTCCACCCGAACACGGAAAGTTGCATAATGCTAGATGTAGCGTGGGTGTTGGTGGAAGTGAATCTACAAAAACCTTTAACAGAGAAAATCAGATTCCAAAATAAACAAGGAGAGGAAGTGATTGTTGCTGTCAGTTATCCATGGTTGCCCCCACACTGCAATTCTTGTCTTAAATGGGGACATGTGGAGAAGGTTTGCACCATGGGGAAGCAAGTAAAAATTATGTCACGAGAGAAGGATCATGAAAAGCAAAATGATGTGGGAACAAGCCAAACTGAACTCGAAAGGATGACTGAAGTAGTTTCGGTGCAGGAAATAGCTCAAAAATTACTCCAAGATTTAGAGAAGACGCCTCCGTTTAAGGAAGGGATCCTGATTACAGAGAACAAGCTGAGATTCAGACTGCCGAGAAGAACAAGGATACTGGAAATATATCACAGGTGGAAACCGAGGCAGAGTGGACTACTGTGGGAAAATCTGGCTCACCTCCGCGAAATAAATCACAAGTGGGAAAAAACGATAAAGATACGAGCTCCATCTCACCAAACGGTTTCGATATGTTGGGAAATATCAAGGAAGATGGAGAAATGGAGGGGGATACATGGCATACTACAGAGAATATTCGAGAGGAGGGAGAAATCGAATTTTCGGATGTAGAAGTGGAGGAGGAGGAAGCAATAACAGTCATGGGTAAAAATTCTAGTGATGAGACTAAAGAAGCACCGAAAGCACCGAGAGCAAGAATTGGCCGAAGCCGTTCTAGGGGGCCACCGAAACCAATTGCAAGCCGTAAGGAGCTCGGAATACAAAACTTGAAAAAACTTCCTCACGGAAGTTATGACGTCATTTTTTTCTTGGAACACGCGGGGGTTCAATAAGCCTTGCAAACATGATGTAGCTCGTCGTTGAATACAAGCTATGAAACCTGCTTTTGGGTGTTTTGTTGAAACAAGAGTGCAAGAGGAACTTGCAAAACCAATAATGGACTACACGATGCCAGGCTGGTCCACTTTTACGAACTATGATTGCCATAGGTTGGGTCGTATATGGATTGGCTGGTCTAGTGAGGTGGAGATCAGGCCAATTTTCAAGAGTTCTCAACATATTACGTGTACGGTTACAGTAATCAAGTCGGGTACGTGTTTTTTGTGTTCTTTCGTCTATGCTTCTAACTTCATACCGAGAGACGCGCACTATGGTCTGATTTATGCAATCTAAGATTGTCATTGCAGCAAGTGTCGATGCCTTGGATCATGCTGAGAGATTTCAATGAAATTTTGTATATTACGGAACATTCTCGACATTTGGATTAGGCTACTCATTCGACAGGAATGACTGATTTTCAGAATGCAATATCTTTTTGTGAAATCTCCGACATTGCCTCCTCAGTCTTCACTTGGATAAACAACCAAGACATGAATCCGATTGGTAAAAAGCTCGATCGAACTCTCATTAATTCAGATTGGCTAACCCACTTTCCCCAATCCCACGCGACGTTTGAGGCTAGTGGAATATCGGATCACTCGAGATGTGTTGTGCATCTAGATAGTATCACGGCAAATCACAGAAAACCATTTCGATTCTTCAACTTTATGGCATCCCACTCTCTATTCCAATCTATGGTCTATGAGAGTTGGACGTCATCTCCGCAGCTCTATCATTCGAGAGTGGCGCTGACTTTATTCCATCAGAAACTCAAGAAGCTTAAATATCCTCTTCGCGAGCTGAAAAAAATGAGATTTGGGGATCTTCTGAAGCGAACTGCAGAGGCTTATACTCTGTTTTTTGACAGCACAAACTAGAGCGATGGATGATCCTTTCCCTAAAAATATGGCCGCGATCTATGCAGCATCGAATCATTGGAACACGCTTGTTGGGTTAGAGGAACATTTCTTTAAACAGAAATCTCGAGTGAAATGGCTTAGTTGTGCAGATCAGAATACCAAATTTTATCATCTGGTGGCGCAAGCAAGAGCATCCCGAAATGCCATTAGAAAACTGATAAAAGATATGTGTGAGGAAATTACAAATCCTGACGAAATCAAGGCTGAAGCGGCGGATTATTTTCGGAAATTTCTCCAGCAAGAGGCAACATACTTTGAAAGTGAGTCTCTGGATTTTCTTTCACACATTCTTCAATATCGATGCTCATCAGAAGTGGGAAATGATCTTGTTGCTCCGATCTCGGGTGAAGAAATTAAGCAAGCACTGTTTTCTATGCCTTCCGACAAAGCATCGGGTCCCGATGGTTTCACGAAAGAGTTCTATGTTGCAGCGTGGGGAATCATTTGCCGAGATTTTATCGTTGCGGTCCAATCCTTCTTCATCTTCGGATTCATGCCAAAATCAATCAATGCGACATTACTAGCTCTGATTCCCAAGAGACTAGATGGTACTTGCTCTACTATGAAGGACTATCGACCTGTGGCATATTGTAACATGGTATACAAGTTGATCTCTAAAATTCTTGCAAATCGATTGAAGCGCACTCTTATGGACTTCATAGAACCGAATCAAAGTGCTTTCATCAAGGGTCGGCTTTTATTGGAAAATGTTTTGCTGGCATCAGAGCTTGTGAAAGATTATCACAAGGATTCAATCTCCCCACGCAATGCTATAAAGTTTGATATTTCAAAGGCATTTCATACGGTGCAATGGTCTTTCATCGTTAACGTGTTCAGAGCTCTGAATTTCCCGGAAATGTTCATCAATTGGATTTAACTTTGCATCTCCACAACGTCTTTCTCGGTTGTTGTCAATGGGGTGCTCGAAGGATTTTTTGGTAGCACTCGTGGTGTTCGGCAAGGGTGCTGATGTGGGTAAAGTTTTCACCCAACTTTTACTACCTGCAAGCGCACAGCAAATCAAAATAGTATAGGTGGGATCGATCCACATAGACTTCAAGTTGTACTACAATTTTATAAGAATAAAATCAAGCTAAAACAAAGTATTATGGTTTTGGTTTTTGAAAAGATTGAGAACTAAAATGCGTAAACAAGTAAATAAAACGATGGAAATTCAATAAGAGAGTACACTAGGCGTTCGGTTAATCTCAGAAATTCATAAATCAATAAACCATTTAAATCGAATGATAGGGAAATAATAGAAACCGTTCTAGAACTCAAATCACGGATGTATAATCATTCCACTTTCGTGGCTCCGACCACTATGTTTTAACAACCTAATAGACTCAACTTTCGATGGTTATTACAAGTTGAAAACATGCATTAATTCGTTCAAGATTCAATTGTTCACTAAACTCCTTAACTCGACTTTTGAAAGGTTAAGACGTTTAGCTCATCAAATACTAGTTCCAACAATATAACAAGCTTTTGGAGAGTATATTAACCCAAGGTCTGATGCTAGATGATCAGAAAAGCATGCAGCATTACGAGCAAGTAAAGATGAAGAAACCAATAGATATTCCCAATTTAATCGATAAAGGCTTAACAATTCATGAATTCTTTGATTACCGACAACCTAGCAAGAGGACTACTCACACATGACCAGAGATGAAGCACATCAAATATGAATTGATATCATGATGAAAATACTTGTATTAAAAGATTAAGGATGAGAAAACTTCTCTATATCGAAGTACAAAGTCGAGATCTTCTCCTTGAAGCTCTTAGAATCCAAAATCTATGAAAAGCTTATAAAAATCGTGTGTGGTGATAAGAGAAACGTGGTTGTGTTTATTGTGGTGGCTTGTTGCTTACAAGAGGCTAAAAAAGTATTTATAGCTCTAAAGTCGACCTAGGGTTTCATTAAACCGAAAAAGGCAATTTTTGGGTCGCAGGGTCGGCCAAGATTCTGGGCCGAGCTCCTGGGCCGAGCTCAGGCCCAATTCGGACACGTCTTCAGTAAAATCAGTGTATCTTCCTGACCACTGCTCCAAATGTCTTCAAACGAATTTCATATGAAATATGACTCAAAATGCTATCTTTCCACCAAATTGCATCTCCATCCATCAACGGGAAGGCATCTAACAAAGGTGAAACTTCTGATGCATATGTGCTGTCCAATTGGGGAAATCCGTCTTTCTTGAGCTTTAGGTGCTTGGCTGATTTTTGGACTTGGAAACATGTCTTGGACGTGGACAACTCCTTTTTGGCTCCATTTTGCATCTTTTTTGATGATTTGACCTATATAGACTTTAAAACTACAAATACGAGAAAACTACCTCAAAAAACACAAATCCGAATAAAAATGCTTAGATAAAATGCTAAACTCCGTATTAAAAACAGTAAAATATAGAGTATATCATCTCCCCCAGACTTAGCTTTTTGCTTGTCCTCAAGTAAACAAAGAAATTAAGAATAGAAAAGAGGTTTGAAAATGCGAAAACTCACAAATTCCTTAGAACGTCGTACTAACCTTCTTTATCGTGAACTAACTAGAACAGAGTTGACATTAGATAGAAACCACCATGTACTTCGCCGTTTGCTTTTCAACTTCCCAAGTCCGACCCACAGTCTCATAAGGTTACCCGAATTCTTCATTGCTAACTTCTTTAAAGTTAAGGGCGTGCGGTCTCATCGAGGGAGTATCGATCAAAGAACATGTAGACTTTCCTCAATCAAGTTTCCTGCTTACCTTGACAGTCTTAATTCCGGTTTCTTTCCTCTCCCTTTTTCTCTCTTCTTTAGATCGATTTCTTCTCTCTTTTTTTTTGTTTCACGGGATCAAGGAATACGAGACGCGAGTATTGATGGTGTTTGCCACCGAATTCCCGATTCACCTCCTTGGATAAGTTTCCAGGAGACGCGAGTACTGATGGTGTTTGCCACCGAATCCCCGGTTCACTTCTTTTGGCATACTTTCATGAGACACGAGTATTGATGGTTTTTGCCACCAAATCCCCGATTCACTTCTGCGCCATCCATATCCATTATGTATTGAAGTACTTAACTGAAGGGAAGAGAGAGGGAAATCGAACTCACACAGATTTGTCATGGCAGGCTTGAAAAAGGTGTCTTGGTCGATGTATATCAAGCCCCAAGATGAGAAAATTTAAGTTCATTAGGTTGAAGCCAGCGTTAAATCCTTTGGTTCCCTTAGAGACATGGGCGTTTTTATGGTAGGTCGGTCCACTCGCGGGTTTTCCATTAGTAAAAATATGCGGTCATTCTCTGTTAGAGTCGTCACTAAAAGTTGGTGTAACACGGTTAGTTCCAAGAAAAGTTCATAATTTCCAACAAAATTTTGACTTAATAAAGTAAAAAGCTTAAAACTAGATGAACAAACGGATTAGTAAGCGACATAATCCCCCCTCCCCGGACTTACTTTGCACCGTCCCGGTGTGAAAGAAAATCAGATTAAGAGAGAAAAATGAATGGAGAGAAATAACAAGAAAAAGATAGATAGATCACACCTTGTTTTGCCATGGAAATGGGTGCATGCCAAAAATCTGGTCAAGCTCAGGTGGGGACCTTGGATCGGGATTTTGGTCAAGCTTTGCCTCAGTTTGGAGCGTGAGCTCGGGCCAAGAGGGATCGGGCCGAAGGTTTCTTGCCCTGGGTCGAGTTCTGCCTCAGTTTGAGGCTGGAGCTCGGGCTAGAACTCTTCTAGGCCGATTTCAGCACCCAATATTGGACCTTGTCTCGTTTCTTCTCCGTTCTTCATCAAAAACCTATTTTTTATATTTTTAAAACTTTTTTGAAAAATTCCGAAAAATGAAAATCAAATAATTAAGCATCTAATAGAGTTATGAAAATTAAAATAAAATTGTGGGTTGCCTCCCACACAGTGCTTGTTTTAAGTCGTTAGCTCGACTCCTTTTAATTAGGCGTGAGGTGCATCAGACAAGGGGATATCTTCCCCGCCTTGGTCAGTATCTGCAAGATAAGGTTTGAGATGCTGACGATTTACCGTGAAATCTCCTCCGCTAGGGTCTCAAAGTACAACAGCTCCATATGGTTTTACTTCCTTGATTTTAAAAGGACCGGACCACCTGGAACGAAGCTTACCGGGAAAGAATTTTAAACGTGAGTTGAAGAGTAGAACCTGGTCATTTGGTGCAAAGGACTTTGGTATTATCTTCTTGTCATGAAAAGCTTTAGTTCTTTCCTTGTAGATTTTGGTGTTCTCATAGGCTAAGTGTCATATCTCTTCTAGTTCGTTCAATTGGATCAAACGTCTTTCAGCTGCTGTCTTGAGATTGAAATCCAGCTCCTTGACTGCCCATGCCGCTTTGTATTCAAGCTCAACTGGAAGGTGACATGCCTTCCCGTAGACAAGATGAAAAGGGGTCGTTCCTAACGGAGTTATGAAAGCCGTTCTATATGCCCAAAGTGCGTCATCGAGCTTGGCAGACCAATCTTTACGTGTTTTACCGGTCGTCTTTTGGAGGATGCTCTTGAGTTCTCTATTCGAGATCTCGACCTGCCCGCTGGTTTGGGGGTGATATCGGGATGCAACCTTATGTCTAACGCGATGTTTCTTCAAAAGGTTTGCAAAAACTCTATTGATGAAGTGAGAACCGCCATCGCTAATAATAACTCTAGGTACGCCGAATCGCGGGAACATGATGGACTTGAACATCTTGAGAACCACACTAGCGTCATTAGTAGGACTTGCTATTGCCTCCACCCACTTAGATACATAGTCAATAGCAACAAGTATATATTGGTTCCCAAAAGATGTGGGGAAAGGTTCCATGAAGTTGATTCTCCATACATCGAAAACTTCGACTTTTAGAATGAAGTTTTGAGGCATCTCATTCCTTTTGCTTATGTTTCCCATCCGCTGGCAAGCATCACACTTGGAGATGAATACCTGAGCGTCCTTGAACATTGTAGGCCACCCAAAACCAGCTTGAAGAACCTTAGACACAGTTTTGAATGTAGCAAAATGACCGGCATATGCTGATCCATGACAGCCGTGAAGGATACCTGCGACTTCTTCTTCGGGAACACATTTCCTACATGCCATCTTGACACTTCTTGTAGAGGCATGGCTCATCCCAAAAGTAGTATTGTATATCTCTTAAGAACTTCTTCTTCTTGTATCCAAAGAACTGTGGAGGCTCGATGTCAGCTGCAAGATAATTGGTGATGTGACGATACCAAGGAGTTCCGAAAGCTATTCTCTTTGAAGTGGCAGGCCATGGGGGTGTTGTGATGTTGTTATTAGGTATTTCGTTTATGGAATAGACATTTTCTTTGGGTAGACAATCATCCATAGGAAGTGGCTCCTCGATCTTCATTCGGGAAAGATGATCCGCTACACCATTTTCTGCGCCTTTCTTATCTCGTATCTCTAAGTCAAACTCTTGCAGCAGGAGGATCCACCGTATTAGATGTGGTTTCGCATCCTTCTTTGACAAGAGATACTTGAGAGCAGCGTGGTCTGTGTGAACAATAACCTTAGAACCCACAAGATATGATGGGAACTTCTCAAATGCGAAGACAATCGCGAGGAGCTCTTTCTCCGTTGTGGCATAATTGCATTGTGCATCATCAAGGGTTATACTGGCATAATGAATGACATGAAGCTTCTTGTCCTTCCTCTGTCCTAGAACCGTTCCAACTGCGTAATCACTCGCATCACACATAATTTCAAAAGGTAGTTCCCAATCGGGCGATTGCACGACGGGTGCGCTAATGAGTGCTTCCTTGATCTTGTTGAACGCAACAAGGCAATCCTTATCGAACTCAAAGAGCACGTCCTTTCACATGAGTTGAGTGAGAGGTCGAGCAATTTTTGAGAAATCTTTGATAAATCTCCTATAGAATCCGGCATGCCCAAGAAAGCTCCTAACGCCTTTACGTTCGTCGGGGATTGTAGACTCACCATGACTTCGATCGTTGCCTTGTCTACTTCGATTCCTTTCTCTGATATTCGATGGCCAAGAACGATCCCATCTCTTACCATGAAGTGACACTTTTCCCAATTCAATACCAAATGTTTCTTTTCACAATGTTGTAGTACCCTGCTAAGATTTGACAAACAAGNGCATGGTCTGTGTGAAAAATAACCTTAGAACCCACAAGATATGATGGGAACTTCTCAAATGCAAAGATAATCGCGAGGAGCTCTTTCTCCGTTGTGGCATAATTGCATTGTGCATCATCAAGGGTTATACTGGCATAATGAATGACATGAAGCTTCTTGTCCTTCCTCTGTCCTAGAACCGCTCCAACTGCGTAATCACTCACATCACACATAATTTCAAAAGGAAGTTCCCAATCGGGCGATTGCACGACGGGTGCGCTAATGAGTGCTTCCTTGATCTTGTTGAACGCAACAAGGCAATCCTTATCGAACTCAAAGAGCACGTCCTTTCACAGGAGTTGAGTGAGAGGTCGAGCAATTTTTGAGAAATCTTTGATAAATCTCCTATAGAATCCGGCATGCCCAAGAAAGCTCCTAACGCCTTTACGTTCGTCGGGGATTGTAGACTCACCATGAATTCGATCTTTGCCTTGTCTACTTCGATTCCTTTCTCTGATATTCGATGGCCAAGAACGATCCCATCTCTTACCATGAAGTGACACTTTTCCCAATTCAATACCAAATGTTTCTTTTCACAATGTTGTAGTACCCTGCTAAGATTTGACAAACAAGTGTTGAAAGAGGAACCATATACTGAAAAATCATCCATGAATATCTCCATTATGTCTTCTATGAGGTCGATTGACATCATGCATCTTTGGAAGGTGGTTAGAGCGTTACACAAACCGAATGGCATCCTGCAATAGGCAAAAGTGCCATAGGGGCATGTGAACGTTGTCTTTTCTTGGTCATCTGGATGGATAGGAAGCTGGAAAAAGTCTGAATAACCGTCAAGAAAACAATAATAAGGGTGGTTAGCGAGACGCTCAAGCATCTGATCGATAAATGGTAAGGGGAAGTGATCCTTTCGAGTTGCAGCATTAAGCTTTCGGTAATCGATACACATCCGATGACCGGTTATCGTTCTCGTGGGGATCAGCTTGTCATTGTCATTCTTTACCACCGTTACTCCTCCTTTTTTTGGGACCACGTGGAGTAGACTCACCCATGTGCTATCCGAAATTGCATAGATAATACATGCATCTAAAAGTTTCATTATCTCTTTCTTCACAACAACTTTTACCTTCGGATTTAGTCTCCTCTGATGTTCTATAGAGGACGGAGATTCATCTTCTAGGTGGATTCTATGCATACAAAGATCTGGGGATATGCCTGTGATATCATCAAGTGAATACCCTAGAGCTCGGCGGTGCTTTCTTAGTTAGCAAAGAAGCAAGCTTGTTTCCACATTGTTTAAATTAGAGTTAATAATCACAGGATAAATGTCTTTAAGACCGAGAAACGCGTACCTTAGCCCAACGGGAAGCTCCTTGAGTTATACATTAGGGGCTTTGAGTAGGGCTGGGCACGGGGCGGGTACCCGGTTTTTTCGGCCGCCTTGATACCCGCTTTGTTACTTGCGGGTAATTGAAATTTCGCCTTGATACTTGCCTTGCTCCGAACGGGTACCCGCCTAAACAAGTACCCGCTTTTTTGAGCCGCCTTGATACCCGCCTTGTACTTGCGGGTACTTGTGGGTACTTGCGGGTACTTGCGGGTACTTGCGGGTAATAGCGGGTAATAGCGGGTAATAGCGGGTAATTTGCGGGTACTTGCGGGTAATTTGCGGGTAACGGGTAACGGGACGGGTAACGGGGCGGGTAGCGGGTATAAGCCAGGTACTTGTACTTGGCTTGATACTTGCGGGTAATGAGTCGGACCGGCTTGATACTTGGCTTGAATGGGGCGGGTACTTGGTCGAACGAGGCGGGTACGAGGCGGGTAGCGGGTACTCGGCGGGTAACGGGTACCAGTGCCCAGGCCTAGCTTTGAGCTCACTCCAAGGGTCACTTAATGCATTAGGGATGGGCTTAGGTCGTGTGGCTTCCTTGTCGTCATTCTCCAAGTCGAGATATGCGACCAGCTTGTCGTAAGGATCCGTCGAATCTATTGCTTCGGCGGAGCGTTGCGCTGCTTCGGTTAAGTAACCATACTCTTCCTTCATTTGTGTTAGCGCGACTTCTAAAGGGTCATTCAAGATGATTCTTCAAAGATTTCTTCAGAGGTTTCACTCAGAAGGTCCACTTGAAAAAAGTGTCCATCAATCGTCGATTTTTGTAGAGATTTGTCTATCTCAAATTTCATGACAAGATCACCTAAATGAAGGTCGATCTTTCCTCTTTTGACATCGATGATGGCACCAGCAGTGGCTAGAAAGGGACGTCCAAGAATAAGAGGATCTCTAGGCTCTGATCCAATTCAAGTACAACAAAGTCAGCTGGGATTAAGCAGTTCCCGATCATGACTTGTAAATCGAGAACAACTCCAATGGGGCGTTTGACTAAACGATCCGCAAACACCAATTGAATTTTCGTGGGCTTGAAGTTTGTAATGCCGAGACGCTTAGCCACAGTGTATGTCATCAAGTTAACAAAGAGAACGCCTAAAGGTCGTACCTTCGATTTCACATGTAAGGGAAAAACCGCCCGAATCGTCTAATTTCTCGGGAATCTTGTTTTGAAGCACGGTGCTGCACTCTTGGCTGATCAACATAACACCTTCTTCCAAGCTCATATTGCTGGTTAGGATGCCCTTCATGTATTTTCTCAAAGATGGAATGATCATACAAGCGTCAACAAATGGAAGTCTCACGGTTAGTTGACTTACGAGACTCTTATTTATTTACTGTTTACCTTGTAAGCACTAGAAGGGAACTAGGTTATGAGGCTTTAGGACTATATATAGAATAGGGATAACATGGGAGAGGGTAACGAGAATTTGGTGATCGTTCACAAGGGGGAGTGGGATGAGCTCCATTATCAAAATCCTCAAGTTCCTTTGTAATCCCATCGTTATCTTTTATAAATCGGTATTTCTATAACTTCACGTAACAACTTGGTATCAGAGCCGTCGATCTTCGGCCATGGATGTGATCGAGGTTCCGCTATTCAACAGCGAGGATCCGGAGGAGTGGGTGTCTTGGATCGATTCATATTGTTCTGATCACGGTTTTTTCGATTTCGAGAAGCTGCAGTTTGCGTACGGCTTTGTGGAAGATGATGCTCTAACATGGTTCAATGGTGAGACTTCACAATCTCCGTTCACTAGTTGGGTTGAGTTCAAACTCTGTTTGTTCCAGCGATTCAGCAAGGACAGAGAGAGTATTGAGGCTCTTCTCAAACAGAAGAGAGAATTGGACTTTGAGAGAAGAATGAGCTTTCTGGACAGGTTAGAGAAATTATTCCCAACAACTGAAGAACGCTTGAAGAAACAGAATCTGGGTGGTGAAGAGAAAGAGAATCCATCTCTGGGCTGTGAAGAAGAGTTGTTTGAGTTTGTTAACACAGCGAGAAAGGAAACGCACCAGCAAGAGAAAGGAAAAGAGTATGAGGCGGGGATGGATAAGAATGCATGCCATGTGTTTGATAAAATGACTCTGAGAGGGAAAATGGTAACGAAGAAGAGAAAGAAGAAGAGATGGAAAAAGATTGCAAAGAAGAACTATAACCCATATGGAAGGTCAGAGCGATATGGAAGATTTGAAAGAGTTATGCTAAAAAACATGGCACGATGGTTGAATTACCTTGTGTTGGAATATACTGTTGAGAAAGTGAATAAAAAAACATGTGTCAAGATGAAGATGCACAGCCGCCAAAGGTTCAATAGAAGGTTGATGTTGAGTTTTACAAAGAAGGAAAAAAGATCCAAGCTGGAGCATGAGAGAAAGATTATCAAACGTAGAGATCAAAACGTGAGTGCAAGGAGACAATTTTGGACGAAATTCTGGATCAAATGGAAGAAACGAAAGGCCAAACACAAGTACCAGAACAAGCACAAGACAAAGATCAAAAGGAGGTTTTCTGATAATCAGGTTGTCTTTCCATTGACTTCTAGTCTTGAGCTCAAATGTTCTAGAAATCTTCATACGAAATGGAGTAAGAAAGTGCAGAGATCTTGCCGAATGTTTCATAAAAAATTTATGCGAGGTAAACATCTTAAGAAAGAGAGGAAGATGGCTTGTACAAATTCCAGTAGTTCCATGCACAAAAGCACAAAGCTGGGCCACGAGAAATTACTTCGAATCCTGAAGAAGACCAAGTCCAGAGGTCACAAAACATGGACAATGAGAGAACCACATATGCTAAAGTGCCTCTGTCACATGAGAGACATGAGCAATAACCATATGGCTGACAAAATATGGCTATTGAGGTTACCCAAGGAGAAGATAAAGCCAAACATGAAGAAAAGGAGTTATGTGTGGTATTTCGAAGAACGGAACAACCATCACCAAGTGATCAATTATGCTCATACTGGGAGTTGGAACAGCTAAAAAGAAGATGTTTTGCACTAGTGGAAAGAGACACGGGTTCAGACACAAGCACAAGAAAAAGAAGAATACCAAGGAGGGAATCAATGATAACTGCCCTCGGCTCTACATGATGTGGTTGCTACACTTTACACAGAAGAAGAAGTTGAGAAAGAGGAGAAGGAAACATGTGGTTTCTAAGATACACATTTGGAAAGCACTCCTTGCAGTTGAGGTGGCATTGTCTAGTCGTGAGAAGCTGGTGAAGCTTAGACAGATTGCACAGAAGGGAAAATTTTCCCTATGTCTTAAGAGTGATTTTCAGGATAAATTTAGGATCGATGACCTAAAAATTACCCTAGTCAAGGAATTTGGATGCAAGCGCTTTCCTAAGTATCTAGAAGAAGCTGGAATAATAAAGAGTTTATTCAAATGGCTTATTTCAAGAGAGTATGTGTCTTCTCCCTTGGTAAAGAGGCTGTCATTGCTGCTGCGACAGTGCACACCACACATAATAAGGGAAATACATTGCTGAGAGCTAGGGTGGCCATGGTTTGTCGGAGAAGTGAAGTGTGGCAGAACTGGATTAGCTTGGCTGGGCATGAGGATTCTATTGAGAGACAGCCTTGCGTATCCTTGTGGGAAAAGGGAAACAAACATGATCAAACTGTAGAAAGTCTGGATTTTGAAACCGGTGAAAGAGTAGTAAGGGAAAGACTTCCCAAGGTCAGGGGCAGCACAAAGAAGAAGCTGAAAGAGCATCATGTCACTTTGTTATTGCCGAAGCCACCCAGACCAGATGGACTGCTGGTTAAATGGAAATGATTTTCCGATTAAGAATGCTCTTTGGAACTCAAGCCACACTGGCTCAACAGTTCACACACTTCAACCTTGAGGATAAGGTTGATTTTGAGGGGCGGGTATTGATACATTGGCCAGATGAGTGAGCTTCTTGCTTGATTTAATCCTTAGTATCTTATAATAGTCACTGTAAAAGACTCTTACTTTATTTACTGTTTACCTTGTAAGCACTAGAAGGGGACTAGGTTGCGAGGCTTTAGGACTATATATAGAATAGGGAGAACATGGGAGAGGGTAACGAGAATTTGGTGATCGTTCACAAGGGGGAGTGGGAGGAGCTCCATTATCAAAATCTTCAAATTCCTTTGTAATCCCATCGTTATCTTTTATAAATCGGTATTTCTATAACTACACATAACAACAACCATAGAAGTAGGAGAACAAGTTTAAACTCATGATATTACAACTTCTAGATTATCAAGTGATGAGTACAACCGCGCTGAACGCCAAGATTGATAGCATCTGTGCAGATCTTGGTGGAAAATTCGAGACTCTCTCGACTCGTTTTAAGATTATGGAAGTACCAACTGCTCAGGATATAAAGACTATTGAGAGGCAAGTGCAACAGATCGTGGAAAGGCAGATGCGACCTGCACAAGACATCCATTACAACGCAAAGAACATCAAAAATATTAGTTTCAGTATGAACAACATGTATGATTATTTCGATTGGAAGATTCCGTCATCATACGTGAGTCTTTTTAAACTATCTACCCGTGTCAACACACTCGACATCCAAGCATCTCAAGTTGACATAGGTATTGGATGAATTGGTAGCCTTCAAGGAAAATTTAAGAAAAAATCTGCAGTAGATTTTAGAAGGACAAACGCAAAATGGTCAAGCCATCTGTGACATGAGTTCCAAGGCTAGAGGAATACACAATAGCTCCCATGTCTTCTTTCATACCATTAGAGCATTTCCATTGGTTTAAACCCCCATTTGGATATCTCAACAATAAAATATCAATATTTTAATATAGTTTATTTATATAATTAAATTTTAATCTGAAAACAAAAAATAAACCAATGAAAAATAGACAAGTGTCCGGTTGTTTCTCTTGCGATACTCGTTTCAGATAGAGCTGTCAATGCGGTGACCATGGGCCTGTCCGCGACCGCACCCATTTCGACCGCATCCATTTGGACATAAAATTTTAGGCCCATGCGGGCTAACGGTCAAAAAATTGATGACCACAACCGCACCGCATGATTGTGCGGTGACCATGGGCCTGTCCGCGGTCACTTGGAAAAAAGCAAAAAAAAATGCTTGAACAAAAAAAAAGCAAATACACCACATAAGAGAGAAGTAAAAAACTACAGAAGCAAAAGTGATAGTTTCCTTAAACATTTGACATGCTTATAAACATGTAAAATGTAAAATGTATGCTCATAAACATGTAAAATTGTTGCTCATAAACATGTAAAATTGTTGACTAATCAATTTGGGCTAATTTGGTCTAGACCACTGACCGCATGGTCAAACCCGTTTTTGACCGCAGACAAATTTGGGCGTAGCCCATTTGACCGCATCGTATTTGGGCTTTAATTCTTGTGACCATGACCGCCCCGGAGCGTGCGAACTGGGCCAAGCCCATGGGCGGCCCGCCCACATTAACAGCTCTAGTTTCAAATAACAATTCACTCCATTTGGAGAGAGAGGAATGGTAGAAGACATGGAGATCCCGCCATTCACTCTATTCAACTTACCATATGTATAGACAAACAAATCCGCAATAGATTGTCGTCGATTCGAGATATGGATGATGCTAGATACGACAAAGGGATAGAACTTTAGTTTGCTACTCGATGAAAATTTTACACTCTCCTATTTAGTTAAATAGCTTTGGTAACTTTCAAAACTTGATGCATACGTTGTAAAAATAGATTTTTTTATTGAATAAAATTTTACATTCAATTCAAAAAAAAAAAAAAGTGTTAAATGGGGTTCTCATAGATATCTCAAAAGTTCTCAAATGAAAACTTATTCTCACTTCTCTCTCATACTTTTTTATTATTTTAATGTTGAAATACTCTTTGAGAACTTTTTGATGGAGATGTTCTTAAGACTAGACTACATAAGTCATTTCCACTGTTATATTTGAATCGATAACCAAGTGTCGTTATCTCAATTGAAAAAATACCAAAGACAAAGCTTAGAGGTCACATGATCGAGTGACACTTGGGACGGAACCATACAAAATGTTCTGGTTCCGGGCCTGGAGATGTTTGGGCCTTGACCCAAAATTTCCTAGTAATTCAAAAAAAAAAATTGAATCGATACTTTGTTGATCTATCAAAACCGGGTTATAAAAATAAATATACAACACAACTTCCACAGTTTCCACATTTTTAAGTTTTAATCAATTGATGACCTTTGTAATGAAATTTTCTCCGACACTTTTTATTACTTTCTCCGTTTCATAGAAAATACCCTTTGGACATATTTTACATAAACTAAAACTGTTCCCAAAAAATAAAACATAAACTAAAAACTCTTAATTTTATAAATATGTTCTTCTGTAATATATAATTAGTAATTAGATGACAATGACTTAAATTCAAACAAAGTGAATTTTTGGGTGAATGGTTAGATATAATTTAATTTTTGTTGTTGGGCTTCTGTTTAGTTTGACATTCACAAGGTGAAGATGGGCTTCATGGGCCCAGTTGAATTTAGCAGAGGAAACAGTGGCCCAAACGAAGACATTCTTTTGTGCACGTAAGTTACGCACAAGACCATAAAAACAGAAGTTTACAAGAAAGAGGAAAAGGGGAGACAACTGAGTATGGAAGAATACTAAAGAATATAGTATTGAAAGAAGAGAAAAACAGAAGTTGTCATTATGTTTTTCTTCTGTCTTTGGTAGTTGCAGTCTTCCTTTTTTTCATATGCTTCTGGCATTAGAACCTGTAACAAGAGAAAAACCACACATAAGTATTAGTGTGTGTTTTGTAATTTTTTTTTGAGCTAGTGAAGGTTGGGAGTGAGAGTACTCCCCCGAGACGTACATGTTAGAGGCCGGGAACTCGGTGATCAATCTTGTGTCGTTTTTTTAGCAAGTTTCCGCAAAGTATAATTCTCAACAATTTTATATTGAAAATGTAAACGACATTTTTCTTAAAACCAAAAAAGAACTCTATAACAATGTTTTTTTGTGAAACGGAAGAAATTGTTGCACTAGTTTTTTTTTTTTTTTTATGATTAGTAAAGGTTTTAACTTTTAAGAACTTTTGGAATCTTTTGCATTCATATATTTAGTTCTTAAGTAATGTTTGAAGGTGCAATGCGGCATGGTTGAGTTGATTAATAGATGCAATCACCCAAAAGTTTTGACTGAGAAAAAATTGAATCCAACAACGAGAAACTCATAAAAATTGAGATTGATCAAAAGTACATTCTTTTATGTACATTTTAAATTTTCAGGACCAAAAAAAAAAAAAAAAAAAAAAAATCTACGACAAAAGAGGAACCCTAATTGGATCAGGATCGTGATCGCCGTCATCTTCGCCGCAATCGTAAATGGATCTAGCCAAAATCAACTGATCCTCTAAGTATCTCTGAAGCAAACCACTTCCTTCAATCCCATCATCTTCTTCTTCCACTACGAATTCGCCGCATCCGCCGCATCCTTCCTCGCATCTCCGGAGCCGCAAATCATCTTCATCGGCGGCGACGGCGGAGGAAGGTGTCGATTTCAAGATTCGACAGCGGAGGCGGCTGAAGATTTCGACGGCACAGAGGATAGGGATCGAAAGGCAGAGAAGAGGTAGAAGGATAGGCGAACAGAGTAGGAAGAAGAGGAAGCGACTCCACCGTGTAGGGAGGAAGGATGCGGCGGTTAGCATGACGTCAGCGGAAGGAGACGGCGGCGTTGATCATGGAGTTTAGTTCGTGTTTTGAGGGGGTCCCACAGGGAAAGCTTTGGCACATGACTTGCTTTACCTTTGTTAATCCAAAGACTTTTTTTATTTTTATACATCCTGATTCTTGCCGACTTCATGTGACTTTTTTTTTTTTTTTGGGTTGTCTCTTAGCTAATTAGAATTTAGATATTCGGGGTTTCTTAAAAAGATTAAATCAAATTAGGTGAAATGGATGAATGTATATATTTTTGTTCTGTACTTTTATTTTATTAGTGAAATCAAATTTATTTTATTACCTAAGATATACACTATGTAACATGGAAGCTTCCTCCGAAATCCATTTCCTATTTCAAAATTAGAATTATAATCGGAAGATCGTAAAAACGTGAGGAAGTGCGATGATGAAACTATGCGGAAATGCGATTCCTAAAAGTCATTTATAAATGTTTTGGAAGTGGCGATTTCGTTTTGGAAGCTTTATAAATTTAAATGAATTTGGACGATGTCGAAAATAAGTGTCCGTTTGGATGAGATTAGAAGATAAAATGAGAATAAGTGAGTGTTGATGTATCAGAAATATAGAATAGGAAAATATGACGTGGCTGCTTAAGAAGAGAGGATATTCTCCATTATATAGATGATTCTAAATTTAGAAGAGCAATAATGTAAATAATTTGAATGATTAGATACACAGTTAATATTTTCTTTACTTTAAAATATCTCTAGTTGTTGTGAAAGAATATAAATTGTTAACTACAAATTCTCTGAATCTCTACAACGTGACCTATAGTTCTAGAAGAATAGTAAGGTAATTTTAATATTTCAATCCTTTCATCATACTCATTTGGTTATGTTCATAGATTATTCAAATCATATTATTTCACATTTTAAAACTAATCGTACCATAGAAAATTAATGTCACTGTTTTAACTGAAAATACAATTGTCAAAATTTGTAAATATGAATTGTCGAAAGACTTTGGCTTATCTTTGATAACATAAGATTCTATGGACTTTTGAGCAATAAACATAGGGTGTAATGCTCGGAATGAACTAAATATACCAAGAAGCGATTTAGGCAAGTAACGCGAAGTAAATTGAGCTTTGTATTTCGTTCTCAATAGTGTTTATAATAACAAGAACATAGAAAAATGATAAGTGTTATGTGTGTAGTGCAAATTGTGGGAAGAAGAAGTTGTTTTGTCCTTCGTCCTTGCTTTTGTTTTTATACTCCGAGTCCGTGTTTAACGTTGTCATTTACTCCGCTTGATTCGCCATGAATGATCTTTAATGAAGAAGATTCGGTTGTTACGTTCATGCGTCTTTAATCACCGGTTTGAACGAGTCTTGGATTATTGCGGGGTTGACTGACATTTTAGCATTTATTCCCCTTTGACCGCAATCGACTCCGATGTGCCTTTCAGTTCGGCTTTCCACCTCGACATTATCTTTCACCTCTCTGGGCCTTTTATCATTGTTTACTGGACCTATTTTACTGGGCCATGATTTTCATGCCCACAGTTAGCCCCCAATTCGTTAATGCGGAGTTTAACTCTCTTCTAAGGAATTTCGCTTCGTAATATCTTTAGTTTGAGCGAAAATCCAGCTTTGTCGATTCACTTTTGCTGTGTTTAAGGAGAATCTCCGGAAAGTACCTCTTCGCGTTTTTGTTGCGTTTACGAGACTTATTTTTCTACCGGTGGGCTCCAATTTCCACTCCCAGACATCTTAATCAGATATCTCGCGGATCTTAGTATTTGCTTATCCCAACTGACACCAAATTATGTGTGCCAGCTACTTGGTTTCCTAGCGCTAGCCCGCGACTCCGAGCTTCCGTTCTATATGCATAACTTCTTCAGGTTTGGTGTTGTGTAGAAGTCTACTCATGCCAGACCGGTTTTCTTTTCCGCTGCTTCTAATCGGCGGGTTATCTCCAATCTTCCTTCGAGAGATGATGATTGGACTCCTTCCTACTTTTTCTTTAGGGTTAGTCCGCAGGTTCGTCTTCCCCTTTTCCTCTTTTTTTGATGGCTTTAATATCGATCCTATTTTTCTTCAGTCGAGAACAAGTCGTTGGATCTGACTTACCGCTTTCTGAATCTCCTCGACTCCCTTATCGTGAAACGGTGCCGTTGGGGGTCTGAGATCCTTTCCCTTATCGAGAGGATGGTCCCGTACCCTGCTTCTATTGGTGAGTGCTCAACTCGTTTTTTATTCCCTAATTTTTCTTTGTCATGTGTTCATCTGACTTGTCTTGGTACATCTACTCCTCCTGAGGAGCAGGGACCTTGTTGAAGGGTCCGGTCCTCCTCTGCAAAGGGTTAGTGATTCGTTCCAAGCGGAAACAAAAATTTCATACCCCTCCAGACTTCTAGTTTGTTTTTCGCTGGTTCTAGGAAAGAAGCGAATCTCTCCTGCTACTGGTGCTCGAAAGCGTAAGGCTTTTTCCGAGGTTCTGACTCCGGGGACCAAGCAAGGCGTCACCTTGAAACGCACTCCAAGGCGTTCAATCAAAAGAAAGATTTATTTAGAGACTGCTTCATCCCCTTCTCAGGCGATCTCTTTGAGTCGGACATGATTGGATGAACGCGACAGGGCTTCACCCGCTTCTTCTTCGAGTAGCAAGGATATCTCGCTGGTCGAAGAGGTCGAGGACGTAATTGCCTTCAATCCTCGTCTTTCATGTGGACCGATTCCTTCGTCATCAAATATTTGTGATGAAATGGTTACTTCGGCCCTCCTTCCCCAGCGAGATGAGGATGCTCTTACGAGGGAAGGGGGGAGGTGAGGAAGCGCTCACTCTGGCTCCCTTTCTCCAACGCAATAATGATGCCTTGTCAGGTGATCCACACAAATGTATAATCACTCATTCTTTGCGGAATGAGAGTTCTTCTCCGCCTATTCCATCAACTTCCCAGGTTTTGGCACCGGGATCTCGACCCCAGGTGAAACAGATTTTCCGCTCGTCTCTTCTGATGAGTGGGACCACTTCTGTTTCAATCTCCCTCGAGACCGGGAGTCTGCTACTTTTGTGATGAGCCAGTTCGGCACCGGGAATTCAAGACCCCTTGACTTGGAGGGCTTCTCAGATGGTGGGCTCGAGCAATATTTCGCCACATCGGACTTCTTTAACGAGGTTTGTTCGCACGACTGATCTTTCTTGAATACTTTGTGAACTTGATTTTTCATCTTCTCTCTCGCAGGTTTGTATGGGTGTTGCGTATTTCTTTATGAATCCGAGGCTGACTTCAATAGTTGGAGCAAGGATTTTGTCCCACGTTCCGAACACGATGGGCTTGTTAAACAATTAAACGCTGATAAGGAGATCGCTGTTAGAAACTCCTTTGCGGCCTAAGTTACTCCTTATCAGACGACGCCAATGGAACCTTCTAGGAATATGGATTTGAAGTTTGAACTCTGTTTGTGTAGATTCTCCTTTGATTAATCAATCTCCGGTCTTGGAGAGGAATGCCCGTCCATCAGGCGAGAGATTTGTCGGTTCTGGTTTGCGATTTCCTCCTTTGTCTCTTTTGATGAATTTGAAGACACGGGATTTCCAGCAGACCCTTGACTTTTGCGAGAAGGTTAGTGTATTCATACTTATGATTTTTCTCTACATAAGCGTTACCTTCAACCTCCTCATGATGTGAGTCGTGTGTCCTGCTAGCTTATCTCGGAGTACAAAGTCGCTTCCTCGCGATGCTTTTCCAATGAATATGCTCCAAGATTATAGTTGCAAGAGCCCCTCCATCTTGAAGGGGTGTGTTAAGGAAACCCATATCACCCACCATTTACTCTAACAAGTATATCCCTTTCATTACTCTTATCATATCCCTGTAAATACTCCATCATATTCATGTTTGCAATCCCTTTGATTATGCTATGTAATTATGTGAGCTCTTGTATATAAACCCATGTATTACATCTCAGTGATATACAAGTTTACACTCTTACAAAAGGCACGATACCGGTCTCCGGCCATGCAAACATTTTCTATGGAGAAGTGAAACGACAATTGCTTATATTTTTTTTGAGAATTAGCAAAATCTGGTAACAAATAATCTTGAATTAGATTCTTGGGTTTCCTACTGTTTGGAGGTAACTATTCACCAAGAAAAAGTCTAAAGAACCCCTATGATAACTAAACGTAAAAAATTAAAAATCTGTCGAAATAGGGCATGGAGCCCACATATGTCAGCAACCGACAAAAAAATCAATACTATGTTTTCTTTTAATGTGTTAGTTTTGCAAGGAGAGGAAACGAGAGGAAGTGAAGGAGAGAAAAACCATAGGGTATGTGTGACGATTCCAAACCCGTAAATCAGAAAGAAGAGGAAAAGGTAATTCCATATACTAACTGATTAAAAGCAGCAATTTTTCCGGTTTAAATCTGTCATCTGAGAAGACTGAATATCGATATCGAGATTCAACAGAATCTTACCGGCAGTGATATCATCTCTAACAAAAGGGGTTTTTTTCTCAGATGGAGGATTTGGATCTACCACTGAGACTTATTGCTGCAGGTGAAGCCTCGCTTGGTGAACGCGTTAATATTTATCAAAAATGTCGAGCGTTACCAGCTAATGTTATCCGCATATACAAAAGGTACAAAAACTGCAGGAAACATGTTATTTTTCTATCCATTACATAGTTATAACTCTGATATCTTGCTAACTTCAGTTGCTAATAACCGCATGTTCAAGTAGACTCCATCATACACTCGTACCCAGAATTTGATTCCGAGGATGAAGATCTATCTTGTTCAGTTGCCGAGGTAACCATTACACGCTAATGAATTAACTCTGGCTATGAATATAGTAGAAACCAAATGGGTTAGTGTTAACATTTTTATCATGGTTACATGACAGAGGTTAGTTCGCTAACTACGATGGGTTAGTGTTAACATTTTTATCATGGTTACATGATGGAGGTTAGTTCGCTAACTACGACTAATAGTTATTTTGCTAATAGCGATTACTACATGTGATGGCGACATTGTTCTCGTGCCCTCTAAAATGACTAACAACGTTGCGGTGCTAAGTTTGTTAGTATATTCAGATTTTACCGGATGACGGTACCTGGTCGTCGATATATTCCCTTGGTCTAACGCAAGAACTGCAGGTGAACAAAGCTCAAAAGACAAATAAAAACTTTATAAGTACTAGTTTGTATTTGTCTTTTAAGTACTAGTTCTTGAAGCAGTTACAACAATTGCGGAATGTCTGAACCCAATTGGAGGCATAGTGGTCGATAGCGAAGACGATTTTTTGCCCCAACAATGCCAGGCTATTCAACTGAAACTCAATCATATTCGTCCTATCAACGAGTCATGTAAGGTAACAAATTTATGGAACTACCCTTGACAAGGATAAAATTTGTTAATTGTTGCGCGTCTGGGATTAGGAGAGTTAGTGAATTTGTAAGATTACAAAATTATGGAATAACATTTTGTCAATATTATCTGTTATCTCAACTTTTGTGCCTTTGGGACCAGAAGAGTTTAATTCTAGATTGTTAGTTATACTTGCAGTATAATGTACTTACTGTGATAACTTAAAGACCTAAAGTAAAGGAAATATTTGAGTGGAGTAATTTTTTTTTATTCATTTTGTTTGTTCTAGTCAAATAGTGGGTCTAATGTAGTTAACCGAAACCCAAGTTATTTGGTAATACGTTATATGACCAACAACTCTGAAGTATATGGTTAACAAAGTTAACACAATAACTCTCTATGCAATTTTGCAGGATCACGTTTATTGTATTATCCAGCCAAACTTAGAGTTTGATAATGAAGATGAAGATCTTCGTTGGGCAGATGATCCAATAGATCTGAGGGTGGAGAACATGCTGAAACTGATAAAGAAAGGATTTAAGTTCAGGAGTGAAATGTTTGTAGGGGGAAGTAAACCATCTGAATTAGCTGGGATGTAATACTGTCTTTGGGAGACAGGATAACATTCATGTTGTCTCGTTATCTGAGTTAACTGTGAACACAAAAGATTAAATGTTAACTTTTACAAAAACCATTTAGTGTTTATACACTAATCACCATTTCAAAATGAAACTAACCCAAATCTGTCGGAGGCAGGATGCTAAATAACGGAGTAGTCATCAATCCCGGTCTAAACTCGGGTCGTTGTTGGGGTGTTCCGAAAACGTTGTCCCCTAACACATATATCAAATATCATTGTTATCAAGCATATATCGGTAAGATTCATTGCATCACTTCACTACATAAGAATATTTATGGAGACCTACTTGTTTTTCCGTTGATGCGAGACAATAGTTGTAGTTGTCACGTAATCACGTTTACCTGGTTAACATAAAAACTTATCCGTTAACTATTTATCAAACCAATTAACTTTTAACACTCGTCACGAAAAATAGAGCAGACACGTGCTAGATTAGCATAAATTACAACGTATAATATTGAGTATAGAATATTGTGCATCTACACTACATTTATAGTTTAACGCTAACTTCCTTGTAGAGCTCACCAAACGAAGCTGAAACACCAACGTTAATAGACAACGTTTGTAGAAGATTAACCCAGATTTTCCATAGATATCGATTGTATATTCTGAGACACAGCATTTAATGCTCTTTACAGCAACTATTTTTATATTTGTGTCTTTAATTTTGGGCTAAATGAAGCCAGAGATTAACCAAAATTAAAGCTCTCTCTCATATAGGGTTATTTTAGGCTACAATGGGCCATCAAAATTGTATAAAACTAATTTTCAATTATTTCTTACTATTCTCTATTATTGGGTCAACCGTTAATATTAACCCACTTAACTCTGATGAATTTATTTTTTTATTATTTTGAATTTGTGATATACTTAAAATCTGGTTTAGATTGATTTTAAGAAGGAATCTGATTCTTTTTTATGGTTGGACGAGAAGGGCCACTAGTCTAAGTTGAAGAATGGTGTTGTTCAAATATAAAAGTGAAGAGAACTGCTAGGGTGTATAAATCCCTGTCAAGACGCATTCTTGATTTGGTTTTAAGATCAAGAGGTACTCATATATATTTGTGTCTTTAATTTTGGTTAATCTCTGGCTTCATTTAGCCACCGTAAATGTTTGTGAGTTGCATTCGATTCTATTTGTGTGACAAATAAAACCTAAAATGAGAAGAGATTCTAAATAGAAATTGCTGGGGGTGATTTTCACTTTCCAATCACTAAGAAAAATGTAGACAACAATGCCACGAACGCAACAAATAATTAAGGTGGGATCTCCATGGGCTTGCGGCCCTCGTTATTATATAAAAAATTCCGGTCCTAAAATTCTTCTTAGGCTAGTGGTAAAATTTAGGTGTTTAGCATTACATGTCATGAGTTCGATTCTCATTAAATTGTTTTTTTTTGTTTTTTGTTTTTTATAATAAATCAATTAAAACCGAAACCCAATATAATTATAAAACAATCCATTTTTTTTCTATCTTGCAGCCTCTTAAAACTCAGAGCCGGCTCTGGTGACAAGACCTAAACCCATGATCAAGTGGGTCGACCCAACTGGAAAAACTCTCAAAATTTTAGATTATATAAATTCCCTTAAACTCAAGAGGAAAGGGATATCATATCTAGGGGAGAGGACGATGGTCGAAAGAACAAGGAGAGAGAAGAGCTAGGCGTAATGAAGAACCTTAATCACTCTGACACACGCCAACTTAGATGTGACAAGACCTAAACCCATGATCAAGTGGGTCGATTCGGCCCGAAAACTCTCAAATTTTTTGATTATATAAATTTCCCTAACTAAATAGGAAGGTATATCAGATATAGGGGAGAGGACGATGATCAAAAGAACAAGGAAAGAGGAGAAACTAGGCGTAATGAAATAGAGAGAGCGACCATCGAAGGTAAAAGAAGAGATCATATTCAAAGATCGAGCATGCACCAAATGAAGAAGAAGAGCAAACCGCTTCAAACACCAACTCGCCACATGAAAGTATTCTTCCCATTTTAAACTATTGAGATCCCTAATGATCTCAATTGTACGATGGAGAGTTCCATCCCCACTCTGACGAACAATTTCTTTCTTTAAATCCTTTCACCATATATCATATTATATCTTAAACCGCTTCTGCCTAAGACTAAAACCCACAACTCCTACTATACCGAAAACATGCTTTCTGTATAGTCACATTGAACCCTTCTGATTTGAACGTTAGAGAGTCCTTGAGAGGATAAACCCTTTTTGTCCTCCCGGAGACTGTCTTGACTATGCTAATGCTGCAAGGCTAGGGCCTATGGAACGTGGCCCAAGAAGATATGCCCACGTAAAAAATCCACCCAGAGCATGGCATAGGTTCGTTCCCTTGAGGACGAGTTTGTCATACTACAATCACCGGTTATTCTCAAGCAAGCACAATTTTCTACCGAAAACAATTTGAACTGTTTGAAATCCGACCCAAACAGATACATAGAAAAAAACTCATCCTAGAAAAGATGTTGAAGTTACATCTCATTAGGAGTTTTAAACTTTTTTATTTTTTTGTTTCTGTAAGATTTCTCTCTCTCTCTCTCTTTTAGAGAAGTGGTTTAATGAAAATCAAAAGAAATAGAATCGGGCTTGACTGGGCTTGTATTGGTTGTGTTATTTCCCAACATCCGACCCAAAAACTTAGCGCAACTTAGACCATCTCCATTGGTAGAACCCCTTATGGGGTTCTAACCATTAAATTTAATATAAATTTTGCCTATTTTGATCTTAAGAGACTCATAAAAAAATGTTAGGTCCAATGGTAGAACCCTAAGTGGGGTTCTTAAAAATAAAATAAAAATTTTAATTTTCTTTTTTAAATGTATAAACATTTTCACACATAATAATTATTGCATTTCATAAAATTTTAAAAATACATGACATAAAAGCATATGAAAATCATAAACCGAAAAAACGATTAGTTGTAATCTTGATTTGTGCCAAATTTGTGCCATATATGCTCAACTAAATCAGCTTTCAATTGTTGATGCATTGTTCGATCACGAACTTGATTTCGAATGCCCATCATATTGCCGATATTTGAAGGCATATCTGTAGAATACGTGAAATCCACATGTGAAGTTCTGTTTGCTTCTGCTTGTGCGAATTCAGATACATCAAACTGAGTGTACCCATCTCTTTCGTCTTCTACTATCATATTGTGAAGTATTATACATGCTCTCATAATCTTTCCAATTTTTACTTTATCCCAAATAAGAGTTGGATTTTTTACAATGGCAAATCGTGCTTGCAAGACTCCAAAAGCACATTCGACATCTTTTCGGACAACTTCTTGATATGTAGCAAATAAGGATGCTTTCGAACCTTGTGGAATTGGAATAGATTGGATGAAAGTTGCCCATTTAGGATAAATACCATCTGTGAGATAGTAAGCCAAATGATACTCATGTCCGTTGACAGAGTAATTCACTTTAGGAGCTCGACCTTGTAATATATCATCAAAAACTGGTGAGCGATCAAGAACATTGATATCGTTTAAGGTACCTGGAGGGCCAAAAAATGCATGCCATATCCAAAGATCATGGGCAGCTACAGCTTCTAAAACGATTGTTGGTTTTCCAGAGCCACGGGTATATTGGCCTTTCCAAACGGTGGGGCAATTCTTCCACTCCCAATGCATACAATCGATGCTTCCTATCATCCCTGGAAATCCGCGTATCTCTCCTATAGCGAGTAGTCGTTGAAGATCTTCTTGTGTGGGTCTTCTTAGGTACTCATCTCCGAACAAATATATTATTCCTTCTACGAAATTTTCCAAGCATGAAATTGCCGTACTTTCACTGATCCGGAGGTATTCGTCAACCGCGTCAGCCGCACAACCATATGCCATCATACGAATTGCTGTTATACACTTTTGTAGTGAAGAGAGACCGAACCTTCCGGTAGCATCTCTTTTTTGTTGAAAGTATGGAACTTCATTGGAGAGTCGATCAACAGTATGCATGAACAATGGCTTGTTCATTCTAAAACGGCGTCGAAAAATATTAGGAGAGTATGTTGCATTTTCTCTGAAATAATCGTTCCATAAGCGGTCGTGTCCTATTTCCAAACGGTGGGGCAATTCTCTTTCAATATACGCTCGTTTTTTCTTTTGCTTTCTTGCGGCCTGACGATCACCAACGCCGTCTAACATATTCTCGAATTTTTGATCGAATTTTTGATCGAAGGCTTGATCAAAAATTTCCTCAAATGAATCGTCGAAAGAATTTTGTGAAGAAGATATCATATTTTTTTGAGTTTGTATTTTGTGAAATACAATATTTTGGTGTTACCTTTGATAATAAAAAGAGATGAAGAGATGATGATACAATTGTGACTTCGTTGCATAAACAATTTATAGAAACAAAAGAATAAAACTTGATGGTTTACATTGAAGAATAAATTTTGATGGTTTACATAAAAGAATAAAATTTGATGGTTTACATACAAGAATTTGATTTGATTGGTTACCATACAAGAATAAAATTTGATTGGTAATGCAGAAACATAGAGAATAAGAACATTTGAACATCAAAAGACTTGAGAATAAAACACTTCAGCCCCATCTGGCAGTATATCATCCTCAAAAACAAGTTTGTGCAAAAAGACACTTCAGCCCCATCTGGCAGTATGATATGCTCAAATTAATACCTTAAAAATACTAAAGCAGTTGTTGTAGTAAGTGTAGGGGTCGAACACAAGAACTCTAGAATTCACACAATAGATTATATAGATCCGAATTAAGCTAAACCAAGCAATGAAATTAAATGCAGGTGCGTAAAGTAAACAAGTTGTAAATCAATTGGAAGGGAGATAGACTCAGGGTATTTCTCAGGAATTCAATGAATGTAGATAGACTAACTAACATGATTCAGATTTAGCGCAGTTCTTGAACTCAAATCACTAAAGTATAGCTAACCAACTCTCGTTGCGAAAACTATCTAAGTCTAAATCCTAGAATTCCAAATCTCTTTGCGAATCCTAAAGTCTAAACCAGCTTTTAGTTCAGGTTTGATCTGTTCACAAAACAACTAAACCAAATCTCTTTGCGAATAGTTATTTTGCTCACCTAGGTTCTGTCAGGTAATTAATCGCACTCTCGTGCCTAACCAATTATCCTAAGATCTAAGTTCTAGATTCGTCAACCTAGAATTAGCTATGGGAACAACCTAAGGCGAAGAACTTAATTCAGATGGTGAATCCTAATCAATCAATTCAACCTAACATTCAGAGAAAACCCTTATGAGAACCCTGAACCTAACAAGGAATCTACTCAGACATGGTGATTGAAAACAACAACATGATTGAATAGATCATCAAATAAAATAAGACAGAAGAGTAAAACAAGAGGTTCAGATTTGTCTCTCTCAGAAATCTCTCCAAAACCAAAGTAAAATCAAGCTTAGCCAACAAAAGTGGCTGAAAAACCTAATTATAATGCTAAAACACGTTTTGGGGCTTCTTGTAATTATTAAAGACTTCTGGACCAAGGTGCAAACTCTCAAGACTTGTAAAAAGTCGCGTTTCCTGTTTTCATGTAGTTAGTATCGACCGACACTAAGGTAGTATCGACCGACACTAGTCACTGCTCGCCAGACTGGACTGTCTTCACGAAAACTGGCATAACTTTTGATCGCACCGTTGGAATGACCTCAAACCACTTCCAAATGAAAGCTAATCCAAAGATCTATTTTGTGTCCAAATTTGAGCTCAATCCATCGGTGGAAAGTTCTTCAAATCTTCATTTAAAGTCGCGACTCGTGTTTCAGTGAGTATCGACCGATACTAGTTAGTATCGACCGATACTAGTTAGTATCGATCGATACTAGTTAGTATCGATCAATACTGAGGCCTCAAATCCGGTATTCAGCTACACGAACTTATGTTTTGCTCCAAAATGCTCCAAAATGCTCCAGAAAGCCCCAATATCTCCAATTATGCTCCAAACGTGCTAAAACCTGTAAAAGACTCTAAAACACTACGAAATAGTAGAAAGACTCTATAAAACGGATCTATATCATGACCTAAAAGGGGTAAAAACCATGATATATCACAGTATATCATCCGCACATCCCTTTCAAAAAGACAAAAGATACAATGAGAACTAATATAAGTATGACAGACTACAAGGAAATGCGACAATCTAGCACTAAATGCTGTCACACTTATAACAACACTCACTTTCTGGTTAGTTTGCCCTGTAGAACGCCAAGATAAATTGAACATAGCCAATAACCTCAATATATGTATATATGCAAGCCTAAAAGAAATTTATGTATCTTCTTGATTTCTTGAAAATCACAGAACCATTCATATATGAAACTGGTTCTGACATCTTTACATCTCAAATCTCAAATCAAATGATC
Organism: Eutrema heterophyllum; assembly: GCA_002933915.1. Classification (NCBI taxonomy): domain Eukaryota; kingdom Viridiplantae; phylum Streptophyta; class Magnoliopsida; order Brassicales; family Brassicaceae; genus Eutrema; species Eutrema heterophyllum. Next base: position 156,278 of record PKMM01024292.1, read on the forward strand.
GAAGGCTTCCATCCTATATACACTGAAGCAAGTTACAAGTTATAAACAGAAAGCAAAAGAAGAAGAAAGGTACAAGTTATAAGACATTTAACCATATCATACAAAAGAAACATTTTACACATACAACCATATCATACAAAAGAAACATTTTACACATACTACCATATCATACACTGAAGCATACAACCATAATCTTACACTGAAGCATACATTTTAAACATACAAAAAACAAACTGAACTTAAACATTAAAGCATCGGACAACATGTCATTGATTAGCTTGTTCTTTAAAGCCATTTCTATTTCACTAAGAGGCTCGGCTTTTCCAAGTAGACTCTCCAACAACTTATGCTTACTATGCTTCTCTTTCAAAGCAAAATCCTTCTGCTTCAAATCAAAATCCTTCTGCTTTATCTCCCACATCCTTCCCATCTACTTCCACAGTCGCTGCAGTCCTTTTACCTTTAGCCTTTGATGCCTTTACACCAGCAGGCCGAGCCATTGCTTCATCCTCTTGTTGGCTAAGTGGGTGTGAGCTTGAAGACTGTGTAGATCGCTCCTCAAACTTTCTTCTTTTTGGCATTCCAGTTTCATCTTTTTGACACCATTTTTGATCATGTCGAAGCTCTCTCCAAGCATGCTCTAGGGTGAACTTCGTCTTGTGATCATTCAAGAAAATCTGGTTTGCCAGCTTCATAACATCATTCTCATTTTGGCCACTCGATTTCTGAGATGATGCAGCCTCATAGCAGCCGACAAGCTTGCAGACTACATCATTGATCTTCCCCCAGCTTTGCTTACACTGACTTGGCCCTCTCACTTTCATACCGGCAAGCTTAGGACTTGATGAAACATACGCTGCAATCGTTTTCCAAAAAGCTTCAGCTTTTTGCTCATTTCCAACTATTGGATCCTTGCTTGTGTTAAGCCACGCACTAATCAACACAACATCTTCTGTGGGACTCCATAATCTTCTTGATCTACTGTTTTCACCTTCACTTGGAGCTTCAGACCATTGGCTGCTAAAGACATGAACTTCTGATTCACCAAGTTCAATACTTGGTGAAAGGCTCTCATAAGGATTAGCTTCATGGCTGTGGGTTGCGTGTCGACTATTTAATAGGTCCATGAAGCCAGAAGAGTGACTAAATGGATTCGTAGAATCCATATCCTACTTCTGTATGTGTTTAAAGGAGAAGGAAAGAGAAGAGAAAATGTTTATGGGTTGTGTTAAGATGATGAAGCTTGTGGTTTGTGTTACAGATTTAGGCTTTCATATATAATGTTAGGGTTAGACGAGCAAGTTGTGGTTTCTCTTGTTAGCATTCAATGTGAAACTAAAGTGTTTACCTAACCTAAACAACCAAGCATTGATAACATACATCATAAACACTTAAGCACTCAATAAGTGTGATGTAGACAGTCCTAATCACCATCTAACAATAACCATTCAATACACGACTCAAGTCTTGCCTAATCTATATCCATAAAAATTTGCCAATTACTGAGATAAGTTAGAGTTATGTCGTTTTATTACCTTACACCATTGCTGAGAAGTCTTCTTAGCTCGTCACAATTGCTCCATCTTGCCTTCATATTCAGTGGACCTCCAGCTTTTGCCTTTTGACCCGATGACCTCTCACTTAAGACTCCAGCTTGCATTATCTTCGTCTCCCAAATGTACTCGCAATCAAAAACAATACAATTCGAATTAAGCTCCACAAATAATGAATTTAAGCCAACTATAACACATGAACTCCCAAAAAAAACTAAGAACAACGGAACAAATCCAAGCTGATAATCGATCCTAAACTTAACATCATTAACAACTAATTCATAAGCTCATTATCGATTCTAAACTTAACATTATTAACAACTCAAACCGACTTAAGATTCTCAAACAAATCGAATAATCAACATGCAGAACTACATACATAGAACAGCTGAAAAATACATGAATTTGTACCATGCGATTAAGATTTGTACCTTGAGATAGCTATTGCTGAAGAAACCCCTCCGATTTGGTGAAGAAACGGCTCCGATTTGGTGAAGAAACGGCTCCGATTTTGGTGAAGGTGAGGCTCTGATTTGGTCAAACGAAGACGCCGATGGTGACCCGCAGGCATCCCTATGATCACCTTAGTGAAGAAACCATCGGATTTGTCTCCGATTGGTTCCGATTTGAGAGATTTGGCCGACGATTTCGATTCCGATGGAGCAATCGGAGAGTAGATGAAATGAGACAAACCCCGAAAATAGTCATAACAAAGAAAAAATGGGACCCAACCAACCAGCAATTGACACGTTTGGGGTTCTTCAGGTTTCTTAAGTTTCTTCCCTAAGAACCGGTTCTAGTCATATTAACACATATTGATTTAATTTTAATCATAAGAACCCCTGATAAAACCCCCCGATGGAGCTGCCCTAACCCACTCGCGAGGGAAGCGCGTGGATTTTAATACCTTCAGAGTGCGACTCCGAGATGGGCCAGACGGCAGACGATTTTAGTTGACGTTATTTATTTGCCGGCTATGACTGAAAAATGTGGCTTTTATTATATACCTAAGTGGTAAAACAACATTATTAAAAAAAAAAACGAAACAAAAAGGAATAATGACGTTAAAATCATGTTTCTCTGGTAAGCGCTGACGCATCTCTGACCTTTGTGTAGGGATATTAATCGAGTTGGCCCGTCCCGAAACCCGCATATAATCGGATTTATATTTTAAAGTCCGGCCCGGCCCAAACAGAACTATAGAGCTATTCTGGGCTTTTTGGGTTTTTTTTACATGTCTAAATTGTATATAAAATATCATTGAAATTCTATAGATAATGATTTAAAAAAATATGAAGTAAATATAAAGTAAATATGAATGATAATGTTACATGGATCACAGAACGTAAACCCATCCAACCAAGTGCGTGACAAATCAACGATTTATATATTTATTAAAGACATGCGCACAATACTAAATATAGACTCTTAAATTTATAATAAAGCACAAATAGGAAATTAAGGTGTTCGATCGATGAAAAATATATAGGAAATACTCTTTATTTTTAAAAGTTAAATTTTTAAACAAAATATTTACCTCAATCATAATGTTTATTTCTGGGTTTTCCGGACCTGTCCGAATCCGACCGGACTAAGCCCAAAAAACCCATTAGTTCGAACGGATTCGAAACCGACCGGACTAAACCCAAAAAACCCACTAATATGAACGGACTCAGCCGAAAGGCCCGATAATTTTTAGGCTCACACTCTCTAATTGATGTCCGTTTGCTTCTGTACAATCTTAGTCATGTGTTAGGAAAGTCTCTTAATCAGTTTGTTTATTAATTAATAGCCGCAATTTTTTTATTTACCAAAAAGAATAAAAATAAATAGAAAAAATCAATGGAAGAACAATCTGCTCTGCTGTCGAATTAATTAAAAAAAAAACAAAGCAAAAACAAAAAAAAAGTTTGTATCGATTGAAACCAGAGAAAAGCCAAAGAGGGATTTTACTGACTGAGCTTGTCGCAGATGCAATCAACATCCGTCGGTAGTAGCGGCGGCGGAAGCAGCGGCGGAGGAGGAGGAGGAGGAGGGCAGGTGAGTCGAAGTGGACTATCTCGGATCCGTTCAGCTCCGGCGACTTGGCTTGAAGCTTTACTTGAGGAAGATGAAGAAGAGTCTTTGAAACCTACTAATCTCGGTCTAACCGAGTTACTCACCGGGAACTCGGCCGATTTACCGACGAGTCGTGGCTCGTTTGAGTTTCCGATTCCGGTTGAGCATGGATTGTACCAAGAAGGTGGGTTTCACCGACAAAACAGCACTCCGGCGGATTTTCTCAGTGGTTCTGATGGATTTATCCCAAGTTTTGGGATTCCGGCGAATTACGAATACTTATCGCCGAACATCGATGTTTCTCCGGGAAGTAAACGGTCTAGAGAAATGGAAGCACTCTTCTCTTCTCCTGAGTTTACTTCTCAGATGGTAAAAGATACTAATCATTTGGGTCAACCAAAATTAGGTTTTTTTTTTTGGTTTTTAACCAGAAGAGGAATGGATTTAACTGACTTAGAACTTATTTTAGTTTTGTCAAGTTGTTTGAAAACTGTAGTTAGAAATGCTGACTAAGTTCTGGAGATGAGACATGTAAAGATTGAGAGGGCCAGTCTTGTCTTAAAATTGACAACTTGCAGTTTACTGAACCAAGCTTATAGCAAGTTGCAGTTTTTATTTCCTTTTTTAGTTATTGTCTGTGGCTTTGATTTGAAACATTAAAGAATGCTCATATGGATAGATAGATGTTGAGAAGAACATACTCACTGCACATACATCAGTCCACATGATTGCTCATTTCGATTTTGGTGGCTAATGCGTAAACATGTATTGATTCTCCACATCTCTTATGCACATTTTGTCAATTTTGAGTTAGTACATTGGATGATCCATCGGGAATACATGTGTAACCTATGAATTGTGTGATGTTGATAAAGGTTTCAGGCTTAGTGTTAATTGGCTCGTTTCATGTTCTTTTTTTCTTCTGTAAGTAGAAAGGAGAGCAAAGCAGCGGTCAAGTACCAGGCATGTCGGATATGGATAACGTTATGGAGGACTCTGTTGCTTTTAGGGTTCGTGCTAAACGTGGTTGTGCAACGCATCCTCGTAGCATTGCCGAGAGGGTAAAAAAAAAAAAAAAAAAAATTCAATTTTCACATACAATTATGTGGAAGTTTATTGATAAAGGTTCTATCGTTACCTTCAATTCGTGAAAGTTTAGTGATAAGTTTTTATCTCTTTCAATTCAAGAAAGTTTATCGATAAAAAGATTTTATCTTACTTTCAATTCATGGAAGTTCAGTGATTTACTGTATGTTTCAGTGAACAGAGAAATGTTCTGTTATTTATTTATTCTTACCTTTCATTTTGTAGGTACGAAGAACGCGAATAAGCGATCGAATAAGGAAGCTACAAGAACTCGTTCCTAACATGGATAAGGTAATTTGTTTTCCATCGTAAATGGATTTCTGATGATCTTAGAAGTTATACAATTATATTGATTACAAATGTGAAATATATATATATAAATTATTACCAGTCGTTAATAGGTTAGCCTTAATGGAGGCACATTATAATGTGTTGATGGTTCTCAGCTCAGTTAGTAAGTAATTACCAAACTGTGGTATAAGCTATTAAGATCTTGATATCGATTCGGATTGTTGTCCCCTTGATCATCAAATACCGCAGATTATACAGAGTGTGAAGTATGAATTTGGTTTCCTTTCTATATATCATGAACAAACTGAGGAATTTTTTTGGGTTCTGGCATATATAGAGATCTTAAATCTATCGTGGAAATAAAGATCTTGAATCTAGGCTCTGAGGATTTCGGTTTACTTCTTGTCTTTGTTGCAGCAAACAAACACTGCAGACATGTTAGAAGAAGCTGTAGAATACGTGAAGGTTCTTCAAAGGCAGATCCAGGTATATATCTAAACATATATACATATGCACATAAACCTTTCAGAGGAACCCGGCAAATGAATTGGTTTAAATTAGAAATGATTACTAAAATAGTAAAACAAGAATTCTTAATATTGAATATCCATTTTTGAGTTTGTGTTATTTTGGTGGGGATAATTTAGGAGTTAACAGAAGAACAGAAGAGGTGCACATGCATACCTAAGGAAGAACAATGAGGTTTGCTCCTGAATTGTTTTATATTTGCTAAAGGGTAATGATCTGATAGAAAAATTCGAAAGGTGATCTTTAGCCTGAATTAGATGGGTCTCAGGTTAAAAACAGTATAGTATTTGATAAATGGATGTAGGTGTAAAATAATTTTTTTTTACAATAATGAAGAAAGTTAACAAGTTTATGAAAAAACATATATATTCTTTATAAAATTAGTGAAATGACTTCGAGGATGTATTGGTGTAATTTATTTGGATTAATTTCGTATACTCTGGACAGTTTCATGTTATTTGACGATATTAAAAATAATTTACCAATGCTGTTCTGTTGTTACTTGTAAAACTCAATAAAAATCAATATATATATCTTTATTCTTATGGCAAACGGTTATATACTTTTTTTGTTCTCGTTAATCTTCTTAATCAAGTCACTGCAATAAGTTCTGACAAACATATTCGAGATCCTTATGAATCCGGTTTGAGCCATCAATCAAAACCCATTTGGGTCCGCATGAAAACTCACTAGTTTTCTGGATATACTTAGAATTAACGGATTTCTAGTTCTATCCTTAGAAGTTTCCGCTGCATCAGTTAACATGTCTCTGATACCAACTGATGTAGCGGACGCTTATAGGGATAGAACTAGAGATCCGTTCATTTTAAGAATATCCGGAAAACTAGGGTTTGAGAATACTCCTGGTGCTTTATCAAAAGTTCTTTAAAAAATATTACTAAATCATCAAAACTGAATGAAACAATAAGCCTAAACAGCTATATATAATAAAAGCTAAAAACCCTAGAAATTGTCTAAATAATAAAATAGATGATAAAGATATTTGGACAATTGGACTGCATCATTTTCTAGAGCCATTAGACAACTGAAAACAAGAGAGATTGAGACATAGGAGGGAGGAAGCTCTGGAGCGACTCCCTTGGCCACACCAAAATGCTTTGCGATGCCTAATCTTAGACTCGTGCTTTCATTATTCGATGCAAGCTTCAAATTCATCTTGCGCCAGCTTAAAGAATGTTTTGGGAAGACCAGGCTGCTCGATTATAAGTTATGTTGTTCCTCGCTTTCTAGTATGTGATATGATTCCCGTAAGATCGACGCTTAGAAGTGATGGGTAACGAACTGCATAAGCCTTGCAAGCAATCAGATTGCTTCAAGAGATGTGGATTGAATGGTCTCACAAAGGTTACGGAATGGCCTTTGATATTCCAAAAGAGATCAAAGATTCTGCTAGATATTACACACCAACAATGATCTAATTTGAAAGAGATTTTTGATAAAAAGATAAATGAGTTCGACAATGAAGGTTACAAAGAGATTATAAAGAAAATGCACAAGGCTGCATGAGGGAAAGAGAAACAGTCTCGAAAATAACATGATTAAACACAAGTTTTGAATTCAAAAGATAGACTCTTGAACTCCTTATTGTCGAGAATCTGGGTTTGAGGAAGATCAACTAATTGGGCTAGTAACAATGTGAAACAATTGCCTCATTAAAAACCTTTCCATGAAAATCTATTGAGACAAAACTTGGACAAGGAAAAAAGAGCACAATTGACCCACATATCCAATTAGTGATTTCTTTGGGCCTGAATCAAAACCAGTGTGGTTTGATTTATCCATGAATGATCTCGGACTTGTACTTGCTTAAGTAGTCCGCAAATAGCTTCCTTGAGCTTCTTAGCTTTATCTCGGATCATGGGACCAGCTGGTACGACTAAATTCTCCTCAGCTACAAGCTCTGGTTCAAGCTTATCCTCAGCTACAAGCTCTGGTTCAAGCTCATCCTCCTTGGTGCTGTCTAGGATCACATCATCCCCCTCTTCTTGAAAAGGATTTGACCTCAAATCTGGATCATCTGCAATAAAAGAAACCAAGTCATAAACAATAAAGCTTGAACTTACTTTATACTTACCTTGGAAATCAATATGGTAGGCATTATCATTGATCCTCTTGATTATCTGAAAAGGGCCATCGATCCTCGGCATGAGCTTTGATTTTCTTTCAGCTGGAAATCTTTCTTTCCTCAAGTGAACCCATACGAGGTCTCCAACTTCAAAGATCATCTTGCGTCTGCCTTTGTTGGCCTGTCTTGCATACTGTTTGGTTTTCTCCTCAATGTTCTTCTTAGCATTCGCATGAATTTGTTTGACAAGCTCAGCTTTCTTCTGTCCATCGATGCTAACTCTTTCACTCAAAGGTAAAAGCATTAAATCCAGAGGAGATAAAGGATTGAAACCGTAAACATCTTGAAATGGTGAATACTTAGAAGCAGACTGCACCAAATGATTATATGCGAATTCAGCATGTGGTAAACATTCTTCCCAAGTTCTAAGATTCTTTTTGATTAAAACATGCAGCAAGGTTGATAAGGTTCTATTGACCACTTCAGTTTGGGGGTGACAAGTGGTTGAGAATAGCAGTCTAGTTCCTAGCTTAGACCAAAGAGTCTTCCAAAAATGACTCAAGAACTTAGTATCTCTATCAAAAATAATAGTCCTAGGCATTCCACGCAAACAAACTATTTCTTCAAAGAACATATTAGCTATATGCAATGTATCATCAGTCTTATGACAAGCTATGAAATGTGCCATTTTAGAGAATTTATCAACGACTACAAAGATAGAATCTTTCCCTGTCTTAGTTCTAGGTAAACCAACCACAAAGTCCATAGATATATCAGTCCAAGGGTGAGCAGGAATAGGCAAAGGAATATACAAACTGTGGGGTTGAACTTTAGACTTAGCCTGTTTGCACGTAGCACACCTTGCACAGATCCTCTCGGCATCTCTTTTCATGTGTAGCCAATGGAAATGATCTTGCATTACCTTAACAGTTTTGGAAATTCCATAATGCCCCATTAGTCCTCCTCTATAGGCTTCCCTAGCTAACAAGTCTCGAATAGAATAGTTAGACACACACAAACGATAACCATAAAATAGATAACCTTCATGCCTATAATACCGACCAGAAGCAAACTTCTCACATGTTTTATAAATTTCTTTAAACTCAGAATTGATTTCATATAACTCTTTAAGTTGTTCAAAGCCTAGCAATTTTGCATCAAGAGTAGAGATTAAGGCATACCTTCGTGACAACTCATCAGCCACAATATTTTTCTTACCTTGTTTGTACTTGATAACGTATGGAAACATTTCAATGAATTCGACCCACCTAGCATGCCTCTTGTTGAGCTGTTGTTGTCCCTTTAAGTGCTTGAGAGACTCGTGATCAGTGTGAATCACAAATTCTTTGGGCCAGAGATAGTGCTGACACGTTTGCAAAGCTCGGACTAAGGCATAAAGCTCCTTGTCGTAGGTTGGATAGTTCAAAGTAGCTCCTCCTAGTTTCTCACTGAAATAAGCAATGAGCTTCTTGTCATGCATCAAAACAGCTTCAATCCCTATACCGGAGGCATCACATTTTATCTCAAAAGTTTTAAGAAAATTAGGCAAAGATAGAAGAGGTGCGTTGGTAAGCTTCTCTTTAAGGGCATGAAATGAGCTTTCTTGAGCTTCTCCCCATTTGAATCCCATGTCTTTCTTGATCACTTCGGTAAGAGGGGCAGCTAAAGTGCTGAAATCTTTGACAAAACGTCTATAGAACCCATCTAGTCCATGGAAGCTCCTTATTTCTCCTACTGTCTTTGGACTCGGCCACTCTTTAATTGCTTTGATCTTTTCTTCGTCAACCTTAATTCCATTTGCACTTACCACAAAGCCTAGAAACACAAGGTTATCCGTACAAAAAGTGCATTTATTAAGATTGGCATACAAATTTTCCTTTCTAAGAACACTTAGAACATAACTCAAATGAGTAGTATGTTCTTCTAAGCTTTTGCTGTAGATTAAGATGTCATCGAAATATAATACAACAAAAATGCCTATGAATGCTCTAAGAACATGATTCATTAACCTCATGAATGTACTAGGTGCATTTGTGAGCCCAAATGGCATGACTAACCATTCATATAATCCTTGTTTGGTCTTAAATGTAGTTTTCCATTCATGCCCTTCTTTCATTCGTATTTGATGATAGCCACTTTTATGATCTATTTTAGAAAACACCCTAGATCCATACAGTTCATTAAGCATATCATATAGCCTAGGAATTGGATGACGATACTTTACCGTAATGTTGTTGATTGCTCTACAATCAACACACATGCGCCAACTGCCATCTTTTTTTGGCACAAGCAGCACTGGTACGGCTCAAAGACTCATACTCTCTCGGATGTATCATTTCTCCATAAGCTCATTGACTTTTTTCTGAAGCTTCTTAGTTTCTACTGGATTGGTTCGATAGGCTGGTCTATTTGGAAGTGATGCTCTAGACACAAAGTCTATTTGGTGTTCAATACCACTAATCGGTGGTAATCCTTTTGGATTGTCTTCTAGAAAGACATCTTTAAAATCCTGCAAAATAGAAATTACTTCACTCGAAATCACCGATGCAAGGTCAGTTAAGCTCATAAGAACTTCCTTATAAATAAACAAAAGAACATGTTGTTGAGAGAACAAAGCTTTCTTAACTCCACCAGTTCACACAAAGAAGCTTGAGTGCTTCTTGGGCTTGTTCTCACAGTCCTTGGATTTGCTCTTTTGAAGCTGTTTAGTGCTTGTAGTCTCAATTGTAGCATCGACTGCCCTTCTTTGCTCAAGCACCAACTGATCTTGATACACTTGCTATGGCGTCATAGGAGCTAATGTGATCTTCTTTCCTTTATGCTCAAACGAATACTGGTTGGTGTAACTATCATGAATAACTTTCCTATCAAACTGCCACGGCCTTCCAAGCAGAATATGACCAGCTTCCATCGGTAGCACATCACAAAGGATCTCATCCTCATCCCTGCCGATTGCTATAGGTACTCTCACTTGGTTATTCACCTTCATTTCGCCACACTCGTTGAGCCACTGTAGTTTATAAGGTTTCAGATGTTTGTGAATTTCTAGCCCAAGCTTGTTCACCATTATTTCACTTGCTACATTAGTACAGCTGCCTCCGTCAATGATGATGCTGCACACCTTCCCTAGCACGTAACATCTCGAATGAAACAAATTCTCTCTTTGCAACTGTTCTTTAGTCTTGGTTTGTACACTTAGTGTCCTTCTTGCCACTAAAAGCTCTCCTTTAGCAGGCTGATCCACGTACTCTTCGAAAGAATCAGAAACAGCTTGCTCATCTTCTGATTCTATTTCTCCATTGTCAAGCAGAAACATGACCTTCTTGTTGATACACTCGCTAGCATAATGTCCTCTGCCTTGACATTTAAAACACCTCACATCACGAGATCTAGTTGTAGTAGCTTCTGTTTTGCCTTTGTCTTGAACTGTATTGAATGGCTTAATCTAAGCCTTTGGGAACGGTGTTTGCTTATACTCCTTGGGGTAGCTTAGCCTTTCTTCTCGTTGATAACTAGACTTGTTAGGAGCTGCTCCAAAGCCTGATCGTGAATTATTCCTTCTCTTAAGCTGTTGTTCAATCAGGATGGCTTTATGTAGCATTTCTTCCAACTCGTCATAGTGTTGTATTTCCACTCTGTCTTGAACTTCTCTATTCAGGCTTGCCAAGAATCTGGACATGGTTGCTTCTATGTCTTCAAATACGTCAGCTCGAATCATAAAAGTCTATATTTCTTGATAGTAGTCTTCCACACTACGGTTTCCTTGAGCGAGTCTCCTGAGTTTTTGATGTAACTTTCTATGGTGGTGGCTAGGAACAAAGCGTTTTCTCATTAGCGTCTTCAACTCAATCCAAGACTCCATCGAGAACTCTTGATTTTGCCTTCTAGAGGTAACTAACTGATCCCACCAGCTGAGGGCATAGTCATAAAATTTAGTTGCTACAACCCTCGCTCTGTTGATCTCAGTATAGTGATGGCAATTAAAAACCAACTCTATCTTCTTTTCCCACCCCAAATAAGCATTTGGATCGTTTTTTCCATGAAACAATGGGATTTTGAGCTTAAGTCCACCAAAGTGAGTTTGTTGAGCTCTGCCTTCTCGTGCACGTCTATGCCTTCTTTGAGTACTGTGAGAAGAACTCCCATTGCTTCAGTAATAGTTATCTGGTTCTTCTTCTCCTGAAGCTCTCAGATCCTCTCTGTCTCTTCGAGGGGCTATCTCTTGTTCTCTCCTTTGATGTGTTTCGTTCTGCTCAGGTTGAAGCTCTTGGCGCAGAGCATCAAGCTTAGTGTTCATCATTTTCTCCATTTCTGCTCGAATAGCCTCTACTAACAGCTTGTTGTTTCGGTTGGTACTGGTTTCTTCTTCTTCTTCAGCCATATTGCCCTGAAACAATTTAACAACAACTCAGTAGTATCTAGTTCTTACAAATCGATTGATGCGACAAAAATTTATGACTCTTCTAAAAACTGAATGATTTACGAACAGAATGAATACTAAGAGTCACTAACAGTTTCGACTAGATGAATCTTAAGAGTCACTCTAACAATTTCGATCAGAAACTGAATGATAACAAAACAAGAGATCGACAGGAACTAAATCTAGAATCGACCAGAATATGAAAGGACACTTGCTAAATTTTCGACAGCAACCTAGATTAATAAACCCATAATGAATTTCGAACATATGATGATAAGAAGATGAATAGATGCGACGATGATGATGAGGAGATGAACAGATGATAACAAAAAAAATCGAACAGATGATGATATGCGAAAATGATAAGGATAGAAATACCCAACTTCAGAGCGAGCTCTGATACCACTTGATATGATTCCCGTAAGATCGACGCTTATAAGTGATGGCTAACGAACTGGATTGTTTATCAAATTTATTTCTGGAACCCTCTCATTCATTTAAAGGGATTGTTTATCAAATTTATTGGTAATATGAATCAATAACTAAACGAGATTTTAATTTAAAATCTAACTATACGGGTCATAATTAAACATATTATCAATTTTAGAATCTAAATCTTTTATTTTTTATCCGCGTATCACGCGGGACCTAATCTAGTTTAAATATAAATGTATAGAAACGATAAGATAACTTAGATGACTTTAAATTTGTAAGAATTTCAAGAATTCAAATAAAAACGTCTAAATGCAATAAAATTCTATGAATATAAAACATCATGGTTCTATGAATGAAAAACATCATGGTAGATGTGTTTAAGAATCAAAGTCAAAATCATCTAGAGCACCATCCTTTTCTTTCTCCAAAGATAAAGTCTCATCTCATCACCTACAAACCAAAATGTTCATGTTAGTAACTCAATAGGTATTTGTTGTTTCTAGGTGACAAATAATATGCTATGGGGCACTGTTTGAGCGAGAAGAGGAATGTAACAGTACAGTTTTTATTGGGATTAGGAAAGGAACCTTTTACTAACTAAGATTAGGAATCGGGTTTTTGGGGCTTATAAATACAAGGTTTTAGGGTTTGTATATATATTCATTCACACGATTAATAAAGAAACCCTACACGGTTGTTTGCCTCAATTGCGATTTCTCTCTAGGTTTTCGACTTTCTTTAAATTCGTTTTGCTCTTTTTCATAACAAGTGGTATCAGAGCTCGAGGTTTGCGAAAATATGAGCGATGACCAAAGGGATTTGTTTTAAGTTTCGATGTTCCTAGGTTCGATGGAAAGGAGAACTTTGGTGTGTGGCAAGGGCGAGTCAAGGATCTGCTGACGCAACATGGGATGAAGAAGGCGTTGTTGGAGACGAAACCAGATAAGATCGAGCAGGATGATTGGGAGGACATGCAGTATCAAGCTGTTTCAATGATTCGTCTTTCTCTCTGACGATATTACCAATCAAGTAATGAACATCACGACGTGCAAAGGGATGTGGGATAAGTTAGAGAAGATGTACATGTCGAAGTCGTTATCCAGCAAGCTGTATCTGAAGCAAAGGTTGTACGGGTTGAAGATGTCAGAATCTGGCGATCTTATTGCTCACGTCAACAACTTCAATCAAATCATCGGTGATCTAGAACGTGTGGATGTGAAGATTGAGGACGAGGATAAAGCCATGATCATGTTGTGTTCGCTGCCTCCTCAATACGAGACATTATTGACAGCTCTTACAGTTGATAGAAAAACTATAGGGCTGGAGACAGTTTGTTTTTCGCTGCAATCTCATTATGAACGGGCACATAACACTATTGTGGTTGATGACAAGTCTCAGGATGATGGATTGTACGTGAGTAACAATCAACACAGAGGAAGACCGGAAGAAAAGCATGGTGGTAGTTACATAGACAAATTGAAGTCTAAATCCGAGAAGAATTCGATGTGTTTTGGCTGTGGCAAGAAGGGTCACTACAGGCGAGATTGTCCAAAAAAGAAGCAGAACGCAGGCGGGTCAGGTTCTGTAAACGTGGTTCAGAAAAAAGATTCATAAGAAGATACTATGAACGATTTGCTGGCTGTGACATCAGGCAGTCACACAGATTTTTGTATTCTAGATACGGGGGCATCATTCCATATGTCTCCTCATAGAGAATGGTTTGAGACGTACAAAGCTGGGAACATGGGTTCTATTCAGTTGGCAAACGACATGGCGTGTGGTGTCGTTGGTACTGGGCATGTCAAATTCCACATGCACGATGGCATCATCAGAACATTGACTAATGTTAGGCATGTCCCGACGGTGAAGAAGAATCTGATCTCCTTGGGTACTCTTCACAGAAACGGATTCAGACTTAGAGGTGATGAAGATGAAGACGTTTTGAAGGTGTGTAAAAGAGCTATGGTTGTGAAGAAGGGAAAGATGACAGCTGGGAACGTTTATAGGATGTTATGGAGCGTGGTTGTAGGCGGAGCTGCAGCTGCGGTGTCTGAATCTGAGAGCACAACTTTGTGGCATATGCGCATGGGGCATATATGAGATCATTGCTTGACATAACTCCATAAAAGGGGTCTTCTGGACGAGTTAAAGAAGTGTAAGATGGATTTCTGCAAGTTCTGTTTGATGGGAAAGCAGTCCAAAGTTTTTTTAAAGACTTGACAACACACGACAAAGGGTCGTTTAGACTATGTCCATTATGATGTGTGGGGGTCCAACTCGGAAACAGTCATTGGGAGGATCTAGGTATTTCGTCATCTTCATTGATGACCTCTCCAGAAAGGTTTGAGTGTACTTCTTGAAGCAGAAATATGAAGTATTTGCGAACTTCAAGGTTTGGAAGGCTGAAGTGGAAAACCAGGTGGGGAGGAATGTGAAGTATCTGAGATCAGATAATGGCACGGAGTATACTAACGGGGAGTTCCATAAATTCTACGAAGAACATGGCATTCAAAGACACTTCACTGTCAAGAAAATACCACAACAAAACGGGGTCAACGAAAAGATGAACCATACGATTGCAGAGAAAGAAAGGTGTTTGAGGTTGAATGCATGGCTCCCAAAGCAGTTCTGAGTAGAGAGGCAGTAAACATGGCAGTCTATCTCATCAATAGATCGCCACTGAATTCTCTAGAGGGAAAGGTGGCTGAAGAAGTATGGACTGGGATAGATATCGATCTATCTAACTTGAGGATATTTGGATGTCTGGCTTACATGCTAGTTCCAAGTGACGAAAAATCAAAGCTGGATTCAAAGTCTAAGAAGTGCATATTTCTAGGTTTTGAAAAAGGCGTGAAAGGCTTCAAGTTGTATGATCCTGAGGCTAACAAAAGGGTGTTCAGTCGAGACTTTGTATTTGATGAGCAATATATGGTGCAACATGCAAGATCATAATGAATGCATGTGACCATTGAGACTAAAACGGATTCTGGTACAACACATGAGCAATCTAGTGAGACTAGACCAGCATCAGATGGCGATGAGCAGCCTGTTCAAGAGGAATAAGAGGGTTAACAAAACCTGGTAGAGGAGAGTTTGGCACTTAACAGACATAGACGCATCATTAAGCCATATGAAAGATTCAGGTTTGAAGACATGGCTAGTTATGCTCTTGTGGTTAGCTAAGATGATCCAGCAAACTTTCAGGAGGCTATTGCAAGTCTTGAGAAAGATGAATGGAATGGTGCTATGACAGAGGAAAACAAGAGCCTTGACAAGAATCAAACATGAGTTCTAACGCCTTTACCAAAAGGCAAGAAGGCGATATGATGCAAGTGGCTTTTCAAGGTGAAACCTGGGATGTCTGAGATGGAACCAGTAAAGTACAAGGCAAGATTGGTGGCAAAAGGTTATTCATAGAAGAAAGGGGTTGATTATGAGGAGATTTTCTCCCATTTGGTTATGTACACTTCTATTAGATATGTGCTGGGATTGGTAGCAAGCTGGGATTTCCATCTTGAACAGATGGATGTGAAGCCAACATTTCTTCCTGGAGATCTGGATGAAGAGATCTATATGGAAAAACCAAAAGGGGTTGTGAAACCAGGTGAGGAGAAGCTTGTGTGCAGATTAAAGAAGTCTATGTATGGGTTGAAGCAAGCTCCTAGACAATGGTACAAACGTTTTGACTCCTACATGGCGAAGATTGGCTACAAGAGTTGTGAGTATGATTGATGCGTTTATGTAAGGTATATGGATGGCCATTCTCCCATATTACTACTGCTTTATGTTGATGATATGCTCATTGCTGCGAGAGATATGGAGAATGTTGATGAGCTGAAAGGGTTATTGAAGAAAGAATTCGAGATGAAGGATCTTGGTGCGGCAAAGAAGATTCTTGGGATGGAAATTCGCAGGGAAATAAGCTCTAAGAGATTATGGCTTTCTCAGAAGAGTTATATTCAAAAGGTTGTAGAAATGTTTGACATGACAAATGCAAAATCACCGTCTACACCTTTGGCGATGCACTTCTCACTTTCAGCGATGCAATGTCCTAAGTCTGATGAAGAAATGAAAGGTATGTCACAAGTTCCTTATGCAAGTGCAGTTGGATGTTAAATGTATGCTATGGTGTGCACTAGACCAGATTTAGCACATGCGGCTAGTCAAGTTAGCAAGTACATGTATAATCATGGGAGAGATCATTGGAACGCAATTAATTGGATTCTCATGTATCTAAATGGTACAACTGATCTTAGGCGGGAAAAAGGCCAATCCCTGCCCGAACTATTCCAAATGGTGCGGATTAGTACCTGAAAAATTGAAGTGTCTAATTCCACACCCTAACTCCTAAAAATTGGAAAATCCATACCCGTATTATTTTGTTTTTGGCCGATATAAACATTGACTTCAATCCCGTTAGTCAACATCCTTAATCCGTTAACGGCGATGAGTCACATGCCACGTATGCTGTCCCGTTGTCACAGAATGACAAAACGACGTCGTATAACCAAAATAAATTCGAAAAACATTGATTCAAAACGACATCGTTTTGAGATGAATTTACAAAAAAAAAAAAAAAACGGCGTCGCTGCTGGATTTGGACATTAGAGTTACCTTCGTTCATTAGAGTACAAACCGGATTCCACAGACTTCACTTTGGCCGAAGAAGAAGCAGAGTATAACTTACATAAGTATAAGAATGAATTACGAAAAGCTGGTTGTGAGAATCATATCCCTAGATTCACGATGCTGGAGTTATCCAAATTTTTTAAATAAGCTGGCGCAAATTAAAATTAAAAGCGGAAAACATATAATACAGAAAAATTAAATTAGTTTTCATGTTTGGATTGATGATTTTTTTTTTATAAAAAAAGTCATCCAGTGAGCTAAAAACATACGATAATATATATATAATAAGATGTGTCACTATTTTATAAAAAGTAAATGTTGCAAAATAACTATTAAGATGTTGCAAATGTAGTGACAAAAGTGTCACATACTTTGTCACGTATTTTTACTCTAATTTTGTTTTTGCAAAAAAATCACGTTTTTTGGTAGTTGAATATGTCTTGCAAATTTTGCAAGATATTTTTACATGTCGTAAAAAAACTGTAAATTGGTAACGAAAATTCGCAACGAAAACATTTGTCGCCGTTTTGCAATGAATTTGTAATAAATTCGCGGCGTGTATTTTTTATTGCAAAAATATTGTAAATTTTGTTTCAAAATTTTGACAAAATCTATCGTTGCAAAATATATGTTGCAATATCACTATATTCTAGGGATGTCAATTAGNAATATTGTAAATTCAAAATTTTGACAAAATCTATCGTTGCAAAATATATGTTGCAATATCACTATATTCTAGGGATGTCAATTAGGGCTAAAGCCCAAAGCCCGGCCCGGCCCTGAAAATTATCGGACTCGGGCCTAAAATTAAAAGCCCAAAAAATATCGGGCATTTCGGGCTAGTGTGTTTTTCAGGCTTAGCCCGGTCGGGCTTGGGCTAACCCGAAAAGCCCGAAACTTTATATTTTAATTAGTTAGAGATTTTATTTTTAAAAATTATATTTCTAAAAATGTGTCTTCTTCTCCACATGAAAGAGGGTTTGTTGCTAAAACCCAGTTAGTATGTGGGACGCTTGAGTGCCTTTAGCGTAAGATTCTTTCTCTTTATGTATTTACTTTTAGTTTAACTATTTGATTACGTATGTCTTATTAAATTAGGGTTCACTTATCATATGATTTATAAGCGTATGAAAAACGCACCATTATAGAAGAAGGAAAGTCTAAATTGACTCTATACTTAGAAGACGAAATGTTGGAACTGACTTTTTATGAAGACATGGATGTTTTAGAATGGTGGAAGTGTCGGTCACAACATTATGGTGGGTTAGCTCGTATGGCATGTGATGTTCTAAGCATTCCGATAACTACAGTGGCATCATAGTCTTACATTTAGTATTGGTGCGCATGTCTTGAATAAATATAGAAATCGTCTTCTACCAAGAAATGTTGAAGCACTTATTTGCACACGCACTTGGTTGGATGAGTTTACATTTCGTGATCCAGGTACCATTATCATTCATCCATATTTACTTCATATTTTTAAAATCATTATTTATAGATTTTCAACGACATTTCTATATGATTTATACATGTCAAAACTTAATATTATTTTACTTTTTTTGTATGTAGCTCTTGATGGTGATGATGATTTAGAAGACAATGAAGGAGATTCTAATCTAGACTCTACTACCTAGATTTGAATTGTTTTGATTTTATTGTTTTATTTGGTAATACAATTTATTTGAATTTTTTTTTTTTTGGGTCAAACTTTTGCTTTTAAATTTAATTAGATTTGATATAATAAATTTCAATTTAGATTTATTTTGATAAATATTTTGTTTTAATTATTTTTCATTTGAAAATTGTGAATTTTTGTGTTTGTAAAGAAAAGCCCGAAAAAGCCCGAAAAGCCCTAAAGCCCTGTTCGGGCCGGGCCGGCTTTAAAATATAGGCCCAATTTTTTTTCGTGCCAGGCCGGGCTCAAATATATGCGGACTTTACGGGTTTTGGGCCGGGCCGGATCGGGCTAGCCCGATTGACATGCCTACTATATTCTTGTAGTGTATGAATTCAATAGACTGGGTCGCATTTGGGTGATGTGGAAGAACAACGTATGGGTAACTCATGTCTACAAAATTTCTCAAGTCATTACTTGTTCAGTACGATTGGAGGATCAAGTGGACGATTTTTACTGTTCTTTTGTCTATGCATCAAACTTTGAAGAAGACATAAGAAGTTTGTGGAAAGATTTGAGGAAACATCAAGATGATCAAAACTTTCGTAACAAGCATTGCTTGTATTTGGAGATTTTAATGAGATATTAGAAGGAGAAGAACACTCCCAATATGCAATATCACCATTCATATCTCAAGGTACAAGAGACTTTCAAGACCTAGTTCGATATTGTACTCTCTCAGACATGAACTTTCAAGGACCTTTGTTTACATGGTGCAATAAAAGAAGCGACGAGCTGATATATAAAAAGCTAGATCGTGTGCTTATGAGTGACATATGGATGCAAGACTTTCCGAGAAGCTACTATGTTTTTGAAGCAGGAGGATGCTCTGACCATCTTCGCTGCAGATTTCACCTTGATGCCGAAGAGCCAAAAGCTAAGAAGCCTTTCAAATTCGTAAATGTTTTAACCTCTCTACCAGGATTCAACTCAAGAATATCATAATACTGGGGAGAAACTGAAGATCTCTTCCATTCAACATATGCTATACATCGATTCTCAAAGAAACTCAAGACATTGAAAGGAATTATCCGAGAACTCAGTAGAGACAAGCTGGGGGACTTACCTCAGAAAGCGAATGAATCATACGAGAAACTATGTGAAAAGCAAAAAGTTAATATGCAAAATCCTTCGGATAATAATTTTCTGGAAGAAGCAAAAGCTTATGACCATTGGTCACATGTGTCTGAGTTAGAAGAATGATTCTATAGGCAGAAGTCAAAGATGCATTGGTTGGAGGTTGAGGATTGTAACAACAAAGCCTATTATCGAGCTATTAAAGTCAGAGAAGCAATTAACTCAATTCGAGAGATCCAAGGCCCTAATGGTGAGATTCTTAAAACGATGGTGGAAATAAAAGGAGAAGCATAAAGATATTTTAAAGAATTTCTTACCAAGGAGCCAGAAGACTATGAAGGAATCTCGGTTCAGTCGATTGAAGAGTTGATGGATTTCAGATGTTCGGAAGTAGAGAGAGATGCGTTGGTAAGGGAGATTACGGAGGAGGAAGTGCACAATGTCCTATTCTCAATGGGAAATAACAAATCTCCCGGACCAGATGGGTACACAACTGAATTCTACAAGTCTGCTTGGCACATTATTGGAAAGGATTTCAAAGTGACGATTCAATCCTTTTTCCTCAAGGGATTTCTTCCGAAAGGCATTAACTCTACGATCCTAGCTCTCATTCCAAAAAACTTGAAGTAAAAGGGATTAAAGACTACCGCCCCATCTCATGTTGTAACGTGCTCTACAAGGTTATCTCTAAGATCCTTGCAAACCGTCTAAAAAGTATTCTGCCTAACTTTGTTTCACATAATCAATCTGTTTTTGTGAAGGGTCGTTTGCTAATGGAGAATCTCCTTCTAGCAATTGAGCTAGTGAAAGACTACCACAAAGAAACGATCAGCCCTCGTTGTGCAATGAAGATTGATATTTCAAAAGCAACTGACTCAATTCAATGGTCATTTCTGAGAAACATTCTCAACGCAATGGGAATACCGAATCAGTTCACTCACTGGATTATACTCTGCATATCTACGGCTTCATTCTCTATACAAATAAATGGGGAACTGGTAGGATATTTTCAAAGTAGTAGAGGATTTTGACAAGGGTGTTCTCTATCTTCTTATCTGTTCGTAATTGGTATGAACGTTTTGTCAAAGATGCTTGACAAAGCGGGAGCAAACCAGAGGTTTGGCTATCATCCAAAATGCAAAAATCTTAAGATAACACATTTATGTTTCGCTGATGATCTTATGGTCTTTACGGATGGAAGTATGAGATCGATGGAAGGAATTATGAGTGTATTTGATGAATTCACTAAATTTTCAGGTCTGAAAATTAGCATGGAGAAATCAACAGTTTACTACGGAGGTTTACAGATCCATACTCAAAACCAAATTGAAAATCGTTTTCAATTCGCCTCGGGAAACTTGCCGATGAGATATCTCGGTCTACCTTTGCTCACAAAAAGAATGACAAAGGCGGATTACACTCCTCTACTGGAGCAGATTAGAGACAGAATTGGAACATGGACAACAAGATTTCTATCCTATGCAGGAAGGTTACAACTAATCAAATCAACCTTTCGTCTTCCACAGAGTTGTATCAACGAAATAGAGAGCCTTTGTTCGGCTTTCTTGTGGTCGGGTCCTGAGCTGAGTACTCGCAAATCTAAGGTTGCATGGCAAGATTTATGTACACCAAAGGATGAAGGAGGTTTGTGTATAAGATCGCTTAAGGAGGTAAACATTGTGTGTTGTTTGAAACTGATATGGCGCCTTGTCTTGACGAAAAATTCATTATGGGTGAAATGGATAAACAACTCTCTCATTCGAGTGGGAAACTTCTGGTCATTGAGAAACATCGAAACAGCAACCACAAGTTCTTGAATGTGGAAAAAGTTGTTGAAGTACAGAGAAGTAGCAAAAAGATTCTACAAAATCGACACAAGAAGTGGAACAAATACTCTATTCTGGTTTGACAATTAGTCTGAATTAGGACCTTTGATGGAACTCGTGGGAGTAAGAGGAATAATTGATTTAGGAATCTCTATCCATGCCAAGGTATCCTCGGTGCTGGAAAGTCACTGAAGTCGGAGGAGACGAGGTGATCTGCTCAACCAAATTGAAGAGGAGATTCATAATATGAGAGGACGGAGAACAAATGAGGATGATCGAGCTCTTTGGCAAATGAAAAATGGAAACTATAAGCACATATTTTCTTCAAAAGAAACGTGGATGAAGCTAAGGGTAGAGCAGCAGAAGGTACAGTGGACGAATGGAGTTTGGTTCAAGCATAGAACTCCCAAATTCTCATTCATCTCTTGGCTTGAGGTCCATAACCGATTATCAACGTGTGTTCGTATGAAAATATGGAACCCATGAATCTCAGGAAAATGTGTGTTATGTACAACACACCTTGAAACAAGAAACCATCTATTTTTTTCTTGCCGTTACTCTCAAGAGATATGGAGAAACTCGCCAAGGGCCTTCTTCGGGAGAAGTATGTTTCGGATTGGGTCTCTATTTTGCAGATAATATCATCGTCGGGTGGATCTCACGTAGGGCGATTCCTTCTACGATAAGTGTTCCAAAATCTGGTCTCTTACATATGGAAGGAACGAAATGGGCGTATGCATGGCGAATCACCGAAGTCTACGAGACACCTCACTATGCTCATAGATAAAAATGTGAGAAACAGACTCAACACTATCAGACACAAAGATTTGAGCTACGAGGAGGCACTCGTCGCATGGTTTGCAAGTCGGAACTAATCAAAAATCTGTATTCTCTTACAATTATGTTTTCTATCTTAAAATGAAGCTGCACTTAATGTAAACAAAGACTTTTTTCGATGAATAATAATTTAACATTCATTCAAAAAAAAAAAAAAAAGAAGAGAAACAACATTCAGTGTGAAGGAGCGAATGAATATTGGTGGTTCTTGTTTTTTTTTTTTTTTTTTTGACCAAAGGGCTTTCTTATAAACTGCAGAAGAAAAAGAAAATACAAACCTCAGCCTAGGTTTTAGTGTTTTGAAGCATAGCCCATTTTAATTGGGTCTAGCCTAGTACAATTAATGAAACTCATACAAACATATTTCAATTTTGAACCAGAAATGTAAATTAAAAATATTGAATGGCCCAAACCCAATTGCCGTAAGTGAAGACAAGGAGACGAATGGTCAATGAGAGATTTCTGCTTCCTTCACGATATGCAGATCTCCGATATTACCGGCGTAGCACCGTTAGAGCATGTGCATTCGGAGTGTCTCAATGAGACCACCCCATTAAACAAATAAAAAAAGGCAAGAAAGAGAGTGTTGAGAGTGTCTCAAATGAGACACTCAATAAAAAGTTGAAACACCCATATCACAAGTGTCGATTTTTGATTGGTCCATTTTTTTTTTGGGTGAGACACCCTCAAGGTGTCTCACCAATGCTGGTGCTCTTAGTTGTGATTGTTGTTGGTGGTGGAAAGCCATAATTGGAAAAAGGCGGAGGCCAGTTTTGGATTTTCTCCTTTGAAGCTTGCAACTCTGCATCTAATGGTTGAGTCAATCATGCCAATGATTGAGTCCGAGGATCGATACTTTTGTCGATGAAGCCTGGAATTTCGTCCTGTCTAAATCATGTAGATCGTGCACTGCCAAGCTGTAAGGATTAGTCTTTTCTTAACCTTCGGTCCCGCGAGGGATAACATCTAAGACACCGATTGATCTTGAAGCGAGATCTGGTTGTCTGATCTTGCAGGAGGGAGTAACCATTTCCCATTGACATGAAGGCTAGAGAGAGTCGCATCTACTGGAATCTCAAGTCTCATCCTTCTTTGTGATAGAAGGTAATTGTGAATATTTCCATAGGAAGACCAGTAATCTGACCAAAATCTGCATGTTTTTCCTTCTCAACCCTTAGCTTATACTACTTATACTACAACACTGCTTTAGTACTTTTTAGGGTATTAATTTGAGCATATCAGCAACATAATGCTGCAACGTGCTTTATAAGGTGATATCGAAGATTATTGCAATCATGTTAAAAGGATTAATTCCTTAACTTATAGCTCCAAATCAGTCGGCGTTCGTAAAGGACATGCTACTGATGGAAAACTTCCTCTTGGCTACGAAACTCGTCAAAGATTACCACAAAGATTCAATCTCATCTCGATGTGCTATTAAGATACACATATCCAAAGCTTTTGATTCGGTACAATGGCCTTTCTTACTGAATGCACTTGAGGCAATGAACTTCCCATCGAGATTCATCCGCTAGATACAATTATGCATCACGACGGCCTCTTTCTCGGTACAAGTAAATGAGGAATTGGCTGGGTTTGTCCGAAACGAACGAGGGTTAAGGAAAGGTTTCTCTCTTTCTCCTTATATATTCGTGATATGTATGCATGTTTTGTCTAAGATGATTGAAAAGATTGAGAAACTGTGTTCAGGCTTCTTGTGGTCAGGCCCAGAGCTCAGCACACACAAAACAAAAATATCGTGGAGTGAGGTTAAAAAACCAAAGCATGAAGGTGGGCTTGGACTGAGACCGTTAAAGGAGGCAAATACGGTAAATGGCTTGAAGCTTGTATGGAGGATTGTATCAGCTAAAAATCCACTGTGGGTGAAGTGGATTCATATGTATTTGATACGTAAATAGTCATTTTGGTCGGTAAAGGAGAAATCAAACTCAGGCTCGTCGATGTGGAGGAAAATCCTAAAGCTGAGACATCTAGCAAAGCTTTTTCACCGAGTGAAAGTGAGGAACGGGAAAGGTACGTCATTCTGGCATGACCATTGGTCTCCTTTGGGTAGACTGATATATCATGCTTTTTACCCCTTTTAAGCCATGATATAAGTCCGTTTATAGAGTATTTTTACTATTTTGGAGTCTTTTAGAGTCTTTTACAGGTTTAGCACGTTTGGAGCATAATTAGAGATATTGGAGCTTTTTGGTGCATTTTGGAGCAAAACAGAGTTCGTGTAGCTGAGTACCCGATTTGAAGCCTGAGTATCGATCGATACTGACTAGTATTGGGCGATACTAACTGCAACAAGACATGAGTCGCGACTTTTATGAAGAGTTGAAGAATTGCAAAATTGCCCAGAAGACTTTATTATTTACAATTTAGCCCAAAACGTGTTTTAGGAGTTTAAGTTAGGTTTTTAAGCCACTTTGGTTAGGACGTTCTAATTACGCTTTATTCTATTCTGAGTTTTGTGAGTGAGCTTTCTGAGGGAGACAAGTCTGAGACTATGTTCGTCCGAGAGAAGATTTTGAACCCTCTTGTTACTCTACTTTTTATTATTTATCTGAGTATTATTTCAGTCATGTTCATTATTTCAATTACCATGTCTGAGTAGTTATCTTGTTAGGTTCAGGGTTCTCATAAAGGTTTTCTCTGAATGTTAGGTTAATCGATTGATTAGGATTCACCATCTGAATTAGTTCTTAGCCTTAGGTTGTTCTCAAAGCTAATTCTAGACTGATCACCTAGAACTTAGATCTTATGATAATTGGTTAAGCACGAAAGTGCGATTAATTACCTGAATGAACTTAGGGTGAGCAAAATAACTACTCGCAAAGAGATTTGGTTTAGTTGTTTTGTGAACAAATCGAACTTGAACTAAAAGCTGGTTTAAATCTTTAGGATTTGCAAAGAAATTTGCAAAGACTTAGATAATTCTCGCAACGAAAGTTGGTTAATCATAACTTAGCGTTTTGAGTTGTAGAACCGCGCTAAATCTGAATCTTGTTAGTTAGTTTATCTACATTCATTGAATTCCTGAGAATTACCCTGAATTTATCCTTCTCCTAATCGACTTACAACACTTTNNTCAGGGTTCTCATAAAGGTTTTCTCTGAATGTTAGGTTAATCGATTGATTAGGATTCACCATCTGAATTAGTTCTTAGCCTTAGGTTGTTCTCAAAGCTAATTCGAGACTGATCACCTAGAACTTAGATCTTATGATAATTGGTTAAGCACGAAAGTGCGATTAATTACCTGAATGAACTTAGGGTGAGCAAAATAACTACTCGCAAAGAGATTTGGTTTAGTTGTTTTGTGAACAAATCGAACTTGAACTAAAAGCTGGTTTAAATCTTTAGGATTTGCAAAGAAATTTGCAAAGACTTAGATAATTCTCGCAACGAAAGTTGGTTAATCATAACTTAGCGTTTTGAGTTGTAGAACCGCGCTAAATCTGAATCTTGTTAGTTAGTTTATCTACATTCATTGAATTCCTGAGAATTACCCTGAATTTATCCTTCTCCTAATCGACTTACAACACTTTTAATTTACGCATTGCTTTCGATTACATCTTTTGGTTTAGCTTAATTCGAATCTATATAATCTATTGCGTGATGTCTTGAGTTCTTGTGTTCGACCCCTACTATAACTACAACTACTGCTTTAGTAATTTTAGGGTATTAATTTGAGCATATCAAATTTGGCGCCGTTGCCGGGGACTCAATTTCGCTATTAGATTTTAGCTAAGAATTTTGACTAAATCGTCGAGTATCGATCGACACCCTAGTGGTATCGGTCGATACCCGTCGCGTTTTTTTCCCGGTTACTTACGTTCTTGATCTTTTGTGTTTCAGGTTGCATGCGTAATCGCGAAACCAGGAGAAACAAGAACACTCAGCTAGTTGATCTGTCAAACGAGCAGCTAGCACTTTTGGAACACACACTCAGAAAAGCAAAGAAGCCAACAACGATGAACAACAATCCAGTGGTTTTGATTTGTGATGAGGCTGGTACTTTCAGAGACCGAGTGGGTCAATTGTGCAATGAGAGAGGGCAAAAACTTGATGAAGATGGAAACATTATTGCCCCTCCAGCTGTTGTAAATCCTGAGAACGCTGCGGTTGAGCGTGGTAGAACAATTGGTGAATGCAACGACTTTGAGCTGAAGCCTGCATACTACACTCTTGTGGGTCAGCACACTTTTCATGGTCTCTCTAATGAACACCCCATGGATCATATTGAGAAGTTCGAGGATTTGGCCTCTAACATCAAATGCAATGGAGTGTCCTACGACTACCTGTTCTGTAAGGTTTTCCCATACTCTCTTGGTGGGGATGCTTCTTATTGGCTCAAGCAATTAACAGCTGGGTCATTGACTACCTGGGATGAGACTAAGACTGCTTTCCTGAATAACTTCTATGACGATGCAAGATCAGAAGAGTTTAGGAACAAGATTTCCCAGTTTTCTCAGGGAATGAATGAGGCTTTCAAGGCTGCTTGGGCGAGATTCAGATCGTATCAGAGGGATTGTCCACATCATGGGTACACTATGGTCCAGTTGCTAAGTTTCTTTTTCAGAGGGATTGACTGGAGGTACCAGATGGCGTTGGACTCTGCGAGCAATGGAAATTTCTTTACCAAATATCATGATGATGCTTACCAGTTGATTGAGAATTTTGCGTCTAGCAATAGCACAAAAAGTGCTGACATGGAGCGTAAGAAGTTAGCTGGCGGTATGGAAGGTTCACAGATTGCTGAGGGTCAAGCCAAACTGGATTCTATGCATAATTTGTTGATGGGCAAGCAGCAAAAGGCTCTTCACTTTGCTGATGATGTCGATGTTTTCAATGAGGATGAGGTAGAGGATGTTAACTACATTGGTGGTTCTGGTTTTCAAGGTCAGAGAAATCAATACAACAACCGAAACTTCAACAATAACTTTCAGCAAGGAAGATTCAAATATGATTTCAGGCCCTCAGGTTTTGGAGCGAATACCTTTGCCCAAAAACCAATGCAAAACAGCGATTACACGCGTGCCTATGAGAGTTCGTCCTATCAATCACCACCGCCCAAGACTCAGGAGAGTAAGATCGAGGCTATGCTTGAACAGCTGGTTCAAGGGCAGGATAAGATGACGGTGAGCTTTAATGGGAAGTTAGATGATCTTTACACGACCTTGAATGGAAGGATCGAAGCTCTCAGCATGAGCCAAAAGAAGTTGGACATTCAGGTTGCTCAAACTTCGGAAGCTGTGAAAAGACAAGAGGGTGTTCTTCCAGGTAGAGGAGAAAACCCATGGAGGGAGCACATCAATGCAATCACTCTGAGGAATGGAAAAGAGGTGAATACAGGAGTGAAAGGTGGCTTACCTGCATGAAATTTCGTCGATCTCGACGATGAGGATTCTGAAATCCCCAGGGTATCGATCGATACACCCCAGTGTCGATCAACCCCAATCAAAATACTGAAATGGGACAACTCCAGAACCCGTGTATCGATCGACACTTCTAAGGTGTCGGTCGATACTGAGCCTACTGTCAAAAAGACACCTGAGATTTCGAATGTGGTGCCTAAAGTAGTTGCAGAACGAGTCTATATACCGAGGGTACCTTATCCCAGAGCTGTTGGGAAGACTAAGAAGGAGGTAGAAGACTCTAGATGCAAACAGATATTGGATAAGCTGATTGTTGAACTTCCTTTCCTTGATGCTATTAAAACGTCTCCAGCTTTCAGGAGATATGTCAAGAAGATGGTGTCTAGCAACGTGAACCTTGAAGAGGGATGTGTGATGCTTACTCAGGAGTGCAGTGCAATCTTGACCAACATTATCCCAAAGAAACTTCCAGATCCAGGGAGCTTTGTGTTGGATTGTACAATATTCACGGAGAGGTTCGAGCGTTCTCTATGCGATCTTGGCTCGAGTGTCAACCTCATGCCATACTCAGTTGCCAAGAGGATGGGTATGACAGACTTCACATCCACCATGATATCTTTAATACTTGCTGATCGCTCAGTGCGACTTCCAGAGGGGCTACTCGAAGATGTCCCTATTAAGATCGGGAATTACTTGATCCCGACCGATTTCATTGTTCTGAAGTATGATGCTGAGCCTAGAGATCCTCTTATCTTGGGCAGACCATTCCTTGCAACCGCTGGTGCATTGATTGATTGCAGAAATGGGAAGATAACACTACAAGAAAACATGTCATTTGCATCGGCAATATTCGTCCCAAATTCGTCGCAATATCTCTGTTGCCACGAATTTGCGTCGAACACCATTTCGACGCAAACCTCTGGACGCAAACCATAAATCGAAGCAAATTCGACGCAAATGTTGTGTCGAAGTATACTGGTCGCAAAATCGTCGCAATCATTTCGTCGCTATTTCGTCGCGATATTGCATCGATTTTGCATCGAATATTTTGTTGCAATTCTTGCGACGCTTTTGCGAGGAAACAGTTGCGACGATTTATTTCCTCTCTAACACGTTGCAACAATTGCAACAAATAATTTGATGCAAAATCGATGCAATTTTGCGACGAAATAGCGACGAATAAGAAAACTCAAAAATAAAAACGTTGCAAAACCGTCGCAAATTTGCATCGATTTTGCGACTAATAATAAAATAGGATAAATATATTCCTCGCAAAACGGTCGCTAATTAATTAAAAATTAACAATAAAAATGAAAATGAAAATTGAATTTAAAATATTTTTTGAAAATTTAAATTGAAATTTAAATTTAAATGTTTTTACAAAAATAAAAATAAAACACGGAATAAAAAATAATGTGCGAGTGGTACAGGTGGCGGTGCGGGTGGACTCGGGTCTCGACCAGCTACCGAGGCCGATGATTGTGCGGTTGGTAAAGGAGGAGTAGTGGAGGGTCCACTCTGTCCAGTCTCACTAAGAAACTGGACATAATGAGCTCGACGAGAACCTGACATCTAAAAAAAAAATTAAATCTATTAATTAACAATTATAATATTGTTACATATTTTTTTAATAATTCCAAACCTATCTAATATTCCAAACCTATCTAATATTCTAAAGCTAACTAATTATTCCATTCCTAACAAATAATCTTAATTCAATCTAATTATTAGAAATAATAAATTTAAATAAAAAAAAATACCTTTTTTGGTTTAGAGAGAGAGAGGCCGAGAGAGAGCAATGAGAGAGAGAGAAGTGGATAATGAGCGAGTTGGGGAGAAAGCTTTCGCGGGTATGTATAGGGATTTATAATCGTCGCAATTTCGACCCAAATCCGTCGCAATGTATTGACCGATCAAAGAGCCAATCAAATTCGATATTTATTTGCGACGAATTTGCAATGAATCGTTGCAAATTCGTCGCAAATATTTTGACTTTTTGATAGGAGGGAATCTAAAAATATTTGAACTTTGCGACGAATTTGCGACGAATCGTTGCAAATTCTTTGCAAAGTTCAAATATTTTCAGATTAATTTGAGTTTGGCGGCTAAAGTAAAATGTTTGCGACGTAATTGGGACGAATATAATAAAATCGATGCAAATCGGTTGCAAATCGATTGCAAAAATGTGAAATTGTAAAAATGGTTTTAGCATTCCTTAACACACAAGTATATGCTTATAATTTGCTATTGATCATAAAAAGCATACAACTAAATGATTGTATGAGTTTTCCAAAAAATAAAAATTTCAAGAATATGAATTATATAGTATAAGTACATGTTAGAAGGTGAGAAATGTTGTAAATGTAAATGATATGTATAATATATTTGAATTTTTAAAAACGTATGTTTAACTCATTCCCTACAATCATATTATCATGTTTATGGCAAAAGTAATGAACTTTATATTGTTTTGCATGTTGTAATTCACATTTAAAAATGCAAAGAATAAATTTTGTCACCAATTTGCATCGGATTAGCAACGAAACTATATATTTCGTCGCAAATTCGTTGCTAATTATTACATCACTATTCATTTGAGGTTTTGTGATATAGCGACGAATTTGCGACGAATTCGTTGCAAATTCGTTGCTAAATCACAATTCGATGCAAATTCGTCGCTATATTATACATCTCTCACATAACCTTAAATGAATAGTGAAGATTCGTCCCAAATTCATCCCAAACCACAAATTCGTCCCAAATACGTCCCAAACCATAAATTCGTCCCAAACCACAAATTCGTCCCAAATTCATCCCAAATACATTTCGTCATTTATTAAAAACAAACTACCAAAAACACGTTAAACTTAAGATTGATCACTATCATATTCATTTTCAGATACATTAGAATCTTGTTCATTACTATCCTCATCATTAAACTCATCAGCTCCATCGACATTGTCTTCTGTGTCATCGTTAAGATCTTCTATTCCACGGTTGTGCGGATCAATCAATAAAATGTCATTAACATCTTGATCTGGTGTTGGCAAATCTACGCACGAATCTTGTTGCATTGGTACTTCGTCCGCGCTTCCATTTATACGACCTCTCGGAGCGATCTTTATGTGGATTATATAGTATAACTACATGTTATAAGGTGTGAAATGTTGTAAATGTACATGATATGTAGAATATATTTGAATTTTAAAAAATTTATGTTTAACTCATTCCCTACAATCATATTATCATGTTTAAGGCAAAAATAATGAAAATTAGATTGTTTCGCATGTTTAAAATTCACATTTAAAAACCAAAGAACAAATTTTGTCACCGATTTGCGTCCGAATAGCAACAAAACTTTATAATTCGTCGCAAATTTGTTGCTAAGTAGCAAATTCCTATTCATTTGAGGTTTGAACTATAGCATCGAATTTGCTACGAATTGTGATATTCGTCGCAAATTCGATGCAAACGTCCGAACAATTTGCGACGAATTTGCGACGAAATGTTAAAACTTTACAATTTGTCGCAAATTCGTCGATATAGGCGAAACCTCAAATGAATAGTGAAACATTTATAGTTTGACGCAAATTCGACGCAACGTTTGCAACGAATTTGCGTCGAAGTGTGGCTACGTGGTTAATTCGACGCTATTTCGTCGAAAAATTAGGACGAATTTGCAACGAAATGTTTTGTCCCAATGTTGCGACGAATTTGCGACGAATGATATTTTTGTCGCTAATTCGTTGCAACTTCGTCTCTACTGTTGCGACGAAATTTTTCGACGCAAAAAATCGTTGCAAATCGCATGTTTTCTTGTAGTGTAACCCTTAACATCGGTGATTTGGTCATGACCTTTAACATGGAGATGATGATGAAGCGACCAACCATCGATGGGCAGACTTTC
Organism: Eutrema heterophyllum; assembly: GCA_002933915.1. Taxonomy (NCBI): domain Eukaryota; kingdom Viridiplantae; phylum Streptophyta; class Magnoliopsida; order Brassicales; family Brassicaceae; genus Eutrema; species Eutrema heterophyllum. Next base: position 188,071 of record PKMM01024292.1, read on the forward strand.
TTCATTGATACTTTAACGGACATTGCTGAAGAGTACTTCTTGGAGATGCATCATGAGGATCCGTTGGAGGGGGCATTGGTCTGTTCAGCTGAATCTGAGGTTTGCTTGAGTGAAGACGCTGCTGGTTACTCGAAGATGCTCGACACTGCACCATCAGTATCGATCGATACTCCTTTAGTATCGGTCGATACCCTACGACCAGACAGAGAGTTGGCCGAATGTTCCAAGCAAGCTGCTAAGTTTGGAGATTGGAGCGAGGAGAAAGCTCCTAAGGTAGAACTCAAGCCACTTCCAGCCAATCTGAGGTATGGTTTTCTGGGTCCTAATTCGACATACCCTGTGATTATTAATGCTTCTTTGAACAACGCAGAGGTTGCCTTACTGCTGAGCAAGCTGCGCATGTATCGCAAAGCTCTTGGCTATTTTCTTGATGACATTTCAGGTATATCACCGGATCTGTGCATGCATATGATTCATCTTGAGGACGAGTCAAAGGCTATCATTGAGCATCAGAGGAGGCTGAATCCAAATCTGAAAGAAGTGGTTAAGAAGGAGGTTATGAAGCTCTTGGATGCAGGGGTTATCTATGCCATCTCAGACAGTTCTTGGGTTAGTCCAGTGCACGTTGTTCCTAAGAAAGGAGGGATAACTGTGGTGAAGAATGAGAAGGATCAGTTGATTCCTACTAGGACTATCACTGGGCATCGAATGTGCATTGACTACATGAAGTTGAATGCGGCCACAAGGAAAGATCACTTCCCATTGCCTTTCATTGACCAGATGTTAGAGAGGTTGGCTAGTCATCCCTACTACTGTTTTCTCGATGGGTATTCCGGTTTCTTCTAGATTCCGATTCATCCAGATGATCAGGGGAAGACCACTTTTACATGTCCTTATGGCACATTCGCATACAGGAGAATGCCATTTGGATTGTGTAATGCTCCAGCTACTTTCCAGAGATACATGATGTCTATCTTCACAGACATGATTGAGGACTTTATGGAGGTGTTCATGGATGATTTTTCAGTATATGGATCATCGTTCAAGGACTGTTTGGCTAACTTGTGCAAGGTGCTACAGAGGTGTGAAGAGAAACACTTGGTCCTTAATTGGGAAAAGTGTCACTTTATGGTTCAGGATGGCATCGTGCTTGGGCACAAGGTTTCTGAAGCTGGGATCGAGGTTGATAAGGCTAAGATTCAGGTTATGACAGGTCTGCCACCACCGACTTCTGTGAAGGATATTAGAAGTTTTCTGGGTCATGCTGGGTTTTACAGGAGATTTATCAAGGATTTCTCCAGGATAACCCGCCCAGAGTGTCTTGCAGCCTTTGAGGAGATTAAGAGGGCATTGGTGAGTGCTCCTATTGTGCAACCTCCTGATTGGACTTGCCTATTGATGATCAACTACCTGAGGAGTCCATTTACTTCATTGAAAATGGGTTTCAAAGTGGCTTCACCGAAAATCTGCAATTCCCACGAATTGCAGGTTTCGGTATCGATCGACACTCTCCTGGTGTCGGTCGATACCCGTCTGTTTCTGAACCTGTTTTGACCGTGGAACACCTTGGTGCTTCTAAGGAGTATCTCGTTGCTGTAGCTGACTCCGATCTACCATGGTATGCTCATATTGCTAACTTCCTCGCTGCCGATACAGAGCCAAAGCACCTACCGAAATATGCCAAGAAGAAGTTTCTGCGAGACATAAGACACTACTTTTGGGATGAGCCTTACCTGTATAAGCATTGTTCTGATGGTATCTACAGGAGATGCATTGCTGAATCGGAAGTACCTGAGGTTTTGTTTCACTGCCATGGTTCTGAGTATGCTGGACACTTTGCCACTTTCAAGACGGTGTTCAAGGTTCTTCAAGCAGGCTTTTGGTGGCCTACGATGTTTAAGGATGCTCATGTCTTCATCTCGCAGTGTGATGTCTGTCAGAGGAGAGGGAAGATCAGTAAGCGACATGAGATGCCACATAACTTCATCCTTGAGGTGGAAGTTTTTTATTGCTGGGGCATTTATTTTATGGGGCATTTTCCTTCATCATCTAAGAACATTTACATTCTGGTTGCTGTAGACTATGTGTCCAAATGGGTGGAAGCGATTGCTAGTCCAACCAATGACTCTTCCGTGGTTCTTAAACTGTTTAAGTCCATTATTTTCCCTCGATTTGGAGTACCTCGTATTGTTATTAGTGATGGTGGCACTCACTTTATCAACAAGGTCTTCGAAAAGCTATTGAAGAAGCATGGTGTGACTCATCGCGTGGATACTCCTTATCATCCTCAGACTAGTGGGCAGGTTGAAGTCTCCAACAGGCATATCAAAGAGATTATGGAAAAGACAGTGGGTACAACTCAGAAAGATTGGTCTACAAAGCTGGATGATGCACTTTGGGCATACATGACTGCTTTCAAGACACCGCTTGGGACTACACCGTTTCACTTGCTGTATGGGAAAGCGTGTCACCTTCCAGTGGAGATCGAGCATAAGGCAGCATGGGCTACAAAGCTGATGAACTTTGACATCAAGTCTGCTGCTGAGCGGCGTTTGATTCAGCTGAATGAGCTGGAAGAGATTAGGCACCATGCCTATGAAAGCTCGAAGCTGTACAAGGAGAGGACTAATGCATATCATGATAAGAAGATCCTCTCTCGACACTTTGAACCCAATGACTAGGTACTTCTGTATAACTCTCGTTTGCAATTGTTTCCTGGAAAATTGCGTTCTCGTTGGTCAGGTCCCTTCACCATCAAGGAAATCCGACCACACGGTGCAGTTATGCTGATAAGTGCTATAGGCAAAGAGTTTACTATCAATGGACAAAGGGTGAAACACTACATTGCGCGAACTGAGATTCCAGATGGACACATGTTGCCTCTGGACATAGGCAGTACAGTCAAGCTAATGACGTTAAACGAGCGTTTGGTGGGAGGCAACCCACTGGTGAGTCTGTACATACCGTTTTCCGTTCTTTTTAGTTTTGGGTTTTGGTTTTGTGTCTTGTTTCACGTGCAGCAGATTCACAAGAGCAGTATCGATCGACACCCACACGTTATCGATCGACACCATCCACACGCAAAAGGAGCTGGATATTTCTCAAGGGACCGTGAGCAACATATCGATCGATGTCAAAATCGTATCGACCAATATCCCTTGTATCGATCGATACCACCATGGTATCGGTCGATACCCGTCACCCAGGTAAGCCTCCTTTGATTTTCACCAATCCACTCAACTCTTCTGTTTTCATTTACCACCTCTAGGCTAGATAACACTGGGGACAGTGTTGTTTAAGTATGGGGGAGGTAGTTGCTGACAACATGTTTGTTTTTCTTAGAGTCAGTCGTTTTTGTGTCAAATTTGTTTTATTGAGTCAAAATTTTGTTGGAGATTATGATCTTGTCCTTGAATCTACTGCTTTGACTTTGCTTCTGAGTGTCCACTGTTACAGAATCAGTTACAGATCGACTAATGAAAAATCCAAAGGCTGACCAGTTAACTAGAAGACACACATGTTTCTAGCAGAGTTCTTTTAAAGCCTGAGCCAAATTTCTACACTTCATCGATGTGGTTAGTATTCATAGAGCTTGATTCCTCATTCATATCTGACAATGGAACCCATGTGTTTAAAGTAATGATATCTCTCTCCCCTGTTATAAGTTAATAAATAAGTGCATGAAAAGATGAGATGATTTTCTCCTGAGTAGAGGGTTATGAATGTTTCCGGCGATCTCATTAGTCTGGGGGAATTGATATATCATGGTTTTTACCCCTTTTAAGCCATAATATAAGTCCGTTTTATAGAGTCTTTCTACTATGTTGGAGTCTTTCAGAGTCTTTTAGAGTCTTTTACAGGTTTTAGCACGTTTGGAGAATAATTGGAGATATTGGAGCTCTGGTGCATTTTGGAGCAAAACAGAGTTCGTGTAGCTGAGTACCCGATTTGAAGCCTGAGTATCGATCGATACTGACTAGTATCGGTCGATACTAACTGCAGCAAGACAGGAGTCGCGACTTTTATGAAGAGTTGAAGAATTGCGAAATTGCCCAGAAGACTTTATTACATACAATTTAGCCCAAAACGTGTTTTAGGAGTTTAAGTTAGGTTTTTAAGCCACTTTGGCTAAGACGTTCTAATTACGCTTTATTATATTTTGAGTTTTGTGAGAGAGCTTTCTGAGGGAGACAAGTCTGAGACTCTGTTCGTCCGAGAGAAGATTTTGAACCCTCTTGTTACTCTACTTTTTATTATTAATCTGAGTATTATTTCAGTCATGTTCATTGTTTCAATTACCATGTCTGAGTAGTTCTCTTGTTAGGTTCAGGGTTCTTATAAGAGTTTTCTCTGAATGTTAGGTTAATCGATTGATTATGATTCACCATATGAATTAGTTCTTCGCGTTAGGTTGTTCTCAAAGCTAATTCTAGACTGATCACCTAGAACTTAGATCTTAGGATAATTGGTTAGGCACGAAAGTGCGATTAATTACCTGAATGAACTTAGGGTGAGCAAAATAACTACTCGCAAAGAGATTTGGTTTAGTTGTTTTGTGAACAAATCGAACTTGAACTAAAAGCTGATTTAAATCTTTATGATTTGCAAAGAAATTTGGAATTCTAGGACTTAGACTTAGATAATTCTCGCAACGAAAGTTGGTTAATTATAACTTAGTGTTTTGAGTTCAAGAACCGCGCTAAATATGAATCTTGTTAGTTAGTTTATCTACATTCATTGAATTCCTGAGAATTATCCTGAATCTATCCTTCTCCTAATCGACTTACAACACTTTTAATTTACGCATTGCTTTCGATTACATCTTTTGGTTTAGCTTAATTCGAATCTATATAATCTATTGCGTGATGTCTTGAGTTCTTGTGTTCGGCCCCTACTATTACTACAACTACTGCTTTAGTTCTTTTAGGGTATTAATTTGAGCATATCATAGACTTTGGGAAATCATTGGTGATCGCGGTTGCACAGACCTAGCCATCAGTATAGATGCAACGGTGGAAAAGGCTCTGGGAAATCATAGACAAAGAAGACATCGCATTGTGCTGTTAAACAGAGTTGAGGATGAGATCGTGAAAGCCGGAGCAATGGTAAGAACAGAGGATGATATAACACAATGGAAACAGAGACCTGATAAATTCACAAAGAAGTTCAACTCGAACCACACTTGGAATCTCATTAGAGAGGAACAAGTGAGTTACGAGTGGGCTAAGGCTGTTTGGAATACTCATGCCACTCCCAAGTTCTCGTTTCTACTGTGGATCGCGATGCACAATAGACTAGCTACATTGGATCATATGGTGAAGTGGAACCCAGACATTTATGCATCATGTGTTCTATGTCAACATCCGATGGAGACAAAAACCCACATGTTCTTCAACTTTGTGTACTCAGCTCAAGTCTGAATCCTCAACGTCAAGATCGACGAAATTTCCTGCAGTTAGGCTAATTTTCTCTCCTGGATCGACCTCTTCATCACTTCTTAAGGTGATTGCATTGACGTGTTCATTCTGTGCATGAAACATCTTTCCCTTGACAGCTACTGAAACCTGAGCTACCTGAGTTTCCAGCATCATGTGGCTAGTACTGAGAGCCTCGATTTTCCCATTCAGATCTGTGTACAGAGCATCCATCTTCCCATTAAAGCTCACTGTCATCTTCTGCTGTCCCTGAAGAAGCTGCTCAAACATAGACTTAACCTTGCTCTATGGAGTGTTGGGTGGGTGAGGTGGGTATTGATATCTTGGACTTTGAAATCCAGCACCACCTATGTAGTTAACATCTTTCACTTCATCCTCATCAGCAAAGTGAACAGCTTTCGTCTTACCCATCAGGAGATTGTGCACTGAATCCAGCTTGGCTTGAACCTCAGCAATCTGTGATCCATCCAAATTCGTAGCCTGCTTCTTCCGCTCAAAGTCTGCATTCTTGGTGCTATTGCTAGACGCCAAGTTCTCAATTAGCACATAAGCATCGTCAGGATATCTGGTGTTGAAATTTCCATTACTCGCAGCATCTAAAGCCATCTGATACCTCCAATCAATCCCTCTGAAGAAGATACTCATCAACTGAACCTTAGTAAACCCGTGATGTGGGCAATCCCTTTGATACGACCTGAATCTGATCCAAGCAGCCTTAAACGCTTCAGTCGTTCCCTGAGAAAACTGGGAAATCTTGTTCCTGAGCTCTTCGGATCTCGCATCATCATAGAAATTATTCAGGAACGCATTCTTCGTCTCCTCCCATGTAGTCAGTGATCCAGGAGGTAACTGGTTAAGCCAATAAGCTGCATCTCCACCAAGAGAGTGTGGGAAGAGCTTACAGAGAAGGTAATCGTTGGACACTCCATTATACTTCATGCTAGTGACCAAGTCCTCAAACCTCTCAATGTGATCCATGGGGTGTTCATGAGGAAGACCATGAAAAGGATGCTGACCCACAAGAGTGAAGTATGCAGGTTTNATTATCACGAAATTGCATCAATTGAAGAGTTTTTAGCTCGACATAGGCAAATCAAGAACCGGGAAGCTCATATTGAACTTTGAAATGCATTATTGAACACTTGTGGTCCAAATCTACTAATTCTGAGAATTAGTACGATGTAGTTTGTTTTTTTTTAATTTACCGATTGTAATCTTATAGTTAACTTATAATTAATCAGTTATAAGAATATTAGTATTTACCAAAATTAAAAATAAAGAGAATCTGTAATGTATTAATTTAATAATACCAAGCTACATTAGTGTGATATTTGTTGTTGTGGTCGGAGATAAAAAATTTTTTTGACACCATAACACCAAATTTAGTGTTATTTTAACACCAAGCTATATTCTAAATCCGCGTATCTGCGAGATAAAGTTTTTTTGTAATATATAAAATGTGAAATGAGAAATAATAATTAAATTAAGTGTTATTGATTCATAAATATTTAATTTTTAAGTTTATAATATATTTAATAAATATTTGACAACATGTTTAATTTTTTTTTTTTAAACGAAGGGTGGTTGGAGATGCACTCAATCTGAATTTTCGCTATTTACGAGGGAAACTGGACGGCCGTGATTAGGTCTTCCACACGTGTCATTATATAAACAATGATTGATTCTAGTGGAAATCGCACGTGCTGCTGTCCAGACAAAGATTTTATTTTATAGACTTAAAATGATTTTACTACTAACGTAACTCATAATAAAACAAGTATGCTGTGTTGTATGTTTTTAATGATTACACAATTATACAAAATCATAGTTATATTAATTTTATTTGCTATTTCGTTAATTTAATAATAAATTAAAATGAATTTTGCAATTACGTGATTTAACATGTAAATTTGTTTACTTAGTGATTCCATGTTTTCGATTCTGTTATTTTGTTTGTGTTATCAATTTTTTTTGTAAACAGTGATACAAATTATGATAATTATTATAAAGATAATTTTACAATGGCCAACGCTATCCGCTCTCATGACCAGCCCTGGGAGAGCTAGATGAAACATAGGCATCTACTCCCAAATTTAACTAAGTTAATATATATTAATATTTAGTAGGGCTGGAATTATTATCCGGTATCCGTATCCGTATCCGTATCCGAGATCCGCTCCGATCTGATCCGAATTTTCAGATATTCGGGTAGTCCGGATACGGATACGGATAGTAAAATATCGGATACCACGGATACGGATACGGATAATAAGAAATTTTCGGATCGGATATCCGTTATCCGTTTTAATACATTTTTTTTTTAGTATTGTACATGTATATCGTATCCGTATCTGTATATATATGTACTACTACATGTACTAATACTAAAAAAAACTAATACTAATCCGTATCTGTATATGTACTAATACATGTATTAATACTAAAAAAAAAAAAAACTTTTTCTTTGATATCTGGTTTTTTTATTTTAATAATATTTACCGGATCGGATCCGGATATCCGCGGATATTTGGTTTTTCCACGGATATCCTTCACTCCGGATATCCGAAATTTCGGATCCGGATTCGGATAGCAAAATCACGGATATCACGGATACGGATACGGATAGTCCGAAAATTCCGGATATCTGATCCGATTCCAGCCCTAATATTTAGCCCCCAAATTGAAAAAAAAAAAAAAAAAAAAATATTATTAAAATTTCTATTAAATTGTCTTTGGCCCCATAATTCTCAGGGCCGGTCCTATCCGCTCCACAAGGATCGACGATCACGATGAACACTTCCACTTGCACTACGCTAGAGATTTCTGTATAAGTTTATCTACATTAATCTGCAAAAATTGCATTATCTGAAAATCGAATCCCAAAGCTCTTGATGTAAAAGTATTAATAAATCAGTTGATCAATCACTGAACCAAGGGGACATCCACATCAAGTCTTTTTATTTTGATATCCATTATAACCACTGTTGAAATTTCATGCTACATTTAAAGGAATATGCCATAATAATCTAAAATTTGGTGGTAGTGATGATGCCAAATATATGGGTTTTAAAAGCATCTTAAAAAGCCAAAGTGTCTACAAACCATTTCTTCTTTCTTGACTTAATACATAGAACGACGCATACTATACATATAAATTAGTGAGAAGCAATATATGTTGCAAATATGTAAAGAACGTTATCATTAAAATATTTAATAGAAAAATTAATAGTACGTGACCGACCCAAATGAAATTTATATGGAAGGCAAACCAATCAACGCTCCCCACGAGGGCACTGAGAATTAGTTTTAGAAGACGAAGACAATTTGACGGCCATTGATAATATTATATATGAACTCACATTAACTCTTTTTTTTTTTTTTTTTTTTTATAATTCACGGGTAAATCTCAGATCTATGGAGAGGTCCAGACTAATATATTGGGGATGTATCACCAACGGGTTAAGCGTACATCTAGGTTTACAAATGGAGCTTAGACATTAGTCACATATCCCATTTGGCCACAAAAGAAAGAGTTTGTTTCCAGAGAGTTTCGACCCCGGGAGAAAGCTGTCAACTCATTCACAGGAGTCCACTACCACCGGACCACCACCCTTCTGATTTACTCACATGAACTTATATTTGAAAAGGATGTATAAGTATATACATTCATTATTATAGCCGGTTTTCAAAATTGTATAAAAGAGGATTAAGATATATAGGAGAAAGAGAGGGTCATAAATTCACGAAGAATAAAATAAAACTAATCATGCCACAAAATTAGTTAAAACTAATTTCACGAGAGAAAACAATTTTTATATATATAGTCTAACGGTTCTTATATTTTGTTAATATATAGAGATGAAAATTAAGAAAACCGAGTTACATTAGATGTAATTTTTTGCTCTGTCATTGAATTATAATTCATATTGTAACTATATATTAACTCAAAATATTAGACAGTCCAAAATCCTTTTATCTATTTGAAAAGGACGTACAAGTATATATATATATTCGATATCGCCGGTTTTCAGAAATTGTATAAAAAGGATACAAATTTATTGGAGAAAAGATGGCTTTCTCATAAACTCACGAAAAATATATCTTGTTAATGTATAAGGACGAAAATCATGAAAACCGATTGACATTAGATGTGTTTTTTTTTTTGCTCTATCATTGTATTATAATTCATATTGCAACTATATACTAACTCAAAATATATATTAGACGGACCAAAATCCTTTGATTCTATCTAATAAAATTAGCGACCTACCTTTTTCATCTGATTACTTTGACTTTATAATTAGAATGCTTCATATTGGAAATAGAGATGTTTCTAGATATCTCTATAATATTATTTAAGAAGATATTTTTGAAAATGTACTTTGTTTTGTAAATTATTACATATTATGACATTACAAATAAGAAAAGATAATTGAAATAAGAAATGATATAATTATCTTTTGAAATTATTGATAAAAATATAGAAAATATTTATTTATCATTAAAGAGGTTATTTACAATTTAATTCTTAATTATTTTTAATATTATATATTTGTAAATAATAATAAATTCATATATATTCAAAGAAAAAAAAGTATTCAAAATATTGCTATATTTTCACTATAATTTATTATATATTATTTGAATATATATCAAAATAAAAATTGAAAAATATTTTAGTAATTTTATAAAAAGTTAGACACAAATTTTTTTTTTTTAAGAATTCGTGAACTAACCACAAAACAAGAGTTATTAAACGGTGCATATTAGAGTTATGTTTTCAAGATTATAGGTTTTGCGGGTTATCCCAAATAATATTTTAGTCCACTGCAAAATGGGTTAAATAGATAAATTATTCTGTTTGACAACTTTATCTATAATCATGAATTAGACGTATTTTAAAATTCAAATAAAAGCAATTTTTCTTAAATTTCAAATCAATTTCTTTTAAAGAAATTACTCTGCGCTATAATTAGCGCGAGTTAAATCCTAGTATATAATATTAGAGTTAGGTTGATCTGATGGACGACGGTTTTCCATGTTATAAACGGTCAGTTTTATAGTGGTATTTTTGAAACGATGGGTTGTTTTCATCCTCATTGCGAATAGGCTTTATAGAATTTGCATCGGAAATAAAATATTTACCAAATGTCGTTAATTAGCTCAACTCAAAAAATACCAAAAGCAAAACCTAGCGGTCACACAATCGAATAACACTTGGGATATAACTATATAACATATTTTGGTTATGAACCTAAGGAATATATGAGCCAGAACCTCTTAGTTAGAAAAAAAAAACTTAAAATATTATATAAATTTTACAAACTACTAATCCACTCATTGGAAGCTCATAATTCTTAAAGCAATAAACAAAATATGTTTATCTATTTGTTTTTTTTTTTTTTTTTTTTGGTGAACTTCCTTACGCTCTCAAGAAGTAGAATATCTTTTACGTGTTTGCTCTGTTTGAACAAAAGAGAAGAAATCATTTTAACCAGCGAATTTCACGTTCTGGAGAACTTATTAAAAATCCCTTGACCTGAAGGCCCATTTATAATCTTTAATGGGCGTCCATTAACCAACGTAATGGATATCTACGATTTTGCATCTCTTTTAGTACCAAAACAAACATATCAAATTAAAAATTAATATGTGATAATGAATGGTATTTTTTATGTTTTTATTTTGAAAATGTGATTTCGTTAAAAGTACTTTGAACGAACGTGTTAAAAACATAACTACAAGAAAAAAGCATCATTAATCTACAAAATCAACTTTTTAGCGTTTATGATTATATTCTGAAAACTGTATTTAGGTCAAGTATTCTAATATTAAATCATTCGACTATTCTACTATTCATATGACATAATAATCAAACTTGTTTCGGAAAGACTAACATTGTTCGTTATCAAACTATAAAAAAACTATGAAACTCTCAGTAATTTGGTTTTAATTTTAAAATAAAATCGAGGATATCTATGATTTTTTTGTTGTTAAAGGCATTTGTCAATTACGATAAAACTTCGACTAATTTTCACACATTTGATATTAAAAAAAACCGACAAGGTTTTGACCGTCATCGGGACATTTATGATATGAAAATAAACAATAATATTTTGATCAACTTCCGTACTTTTGATTAGTATAGAGAATTCAGTTGATCAAGATCAAGTTGCCCTAGCGTCGCTAGAGAGAGAAAATTCCGGTTTGACCTCTCCGGTGTCCGGCGAGAAGCGTTGGTGCCGTGAGAGGGTTTGTAAGGTATAGCTGCTTGGTGCGGTATAGGTGGTGACATCATAGTTCTTCCTTCAGCTCTAGTTCGAGTTCTGTTATCCTCTGATCTGGGTTTGAGTGGTGCTCGGTTTCGGCGTGTTTCACGACCGGATTTTCATCTCTGAGATGGTTGTTCATGCCTCCGAACCCGAGTTTGTTTTACTCCTCCTTGCTTTGTGTCTTTAGATTCTCTCCTTTCTTTTGTTCCTTTCTGAACGGTTTGTTTCTAGTTTTTGGAAATCTGGTTCTAATGCTTGATTATAGTAACGGTGAAGTTGTAGCGTGGATAATCGAATCATGTATGTCTCTTTCTGGTTGAAGAAATTGCCCTCGTGAAGTTGTAGACTTACATCTCTGTTCTACCTTCGATGTAAGTCTTCTGATTGTTTTCTTGACGTTTGGACTAATGTTTCTCAAATCTATTCGGGATAATCCATTTAGTTTAGTTTTAAAGCTAGTTTCGATTTTAGTTTGCCGTTCTTGTATAACTTCCCTTGTTTGGGCTTGGTTTTCCCTTTTTCTAGGTTTTTGTTTCAGAGGATTTAGATATTTTCTGACGGCTTATGTATTCTGTTGGGATATCAATCCAAGTCTCACATCGAAAGTTTAGACAAATATGGTCTAATATATAAGTAATGTCCAACTCTGATTAGTATGAGACATTTTGGGAAGGAGCCCAAAAACAAATATGTGCGTGCTTTGACATTTGGGCCCAAAGCGGACAATATCATACTAATAGGGAGTTGGACATGAGTTTGAAAAGCCCAACAGTGGTATTAGAGCCCGGGTTCAAAAAATGTGGACATGGAGAAGTGGGGATGGGTTGCATGTTCGTTGTGGGAAAGGAGCCCTTAAGGAGATCTCGCGAGTAAGGGTGCCGGTGGCTTGTGTCGAAAGTCTTCTTGACGGTGCGGAAGGTCAGGCGGCGGGTTTCGTTGGTGATAACGACGGTACAAGATGGGTGTCAGGTTTCACTGGAGGTTAAACGCCAAGGGTTTGTGTGGTCCTTGGTTTGATGGGAAGATTATTGGGATATCGATCCTAAGTCCCACATCGGAAGTTTAGACAAATATGGTCTAAATATATGGATCCAACTCTGATTAGTGTGAAGCTTTTTGAGAAAGAGTCCAAAAACAAATCCGTACGGGCTTGACACTTGGGCCCAAAGCAGACAATATCATACTAATAGAGAGTTGGATATGAAATTGAAAAGCCCAACATATTCCACCATGTATTTCACTTTCGAATCAATATTAACTCTAGATGACAATAAAAAAAAGAGAATTCCGTTAATTTAATTGTAACTGGAATTACTCAGAATTATAATCAGTCTTTTGTCCACTCTTTCATCATTGAAACTCGATTGTTAATTCATCAAATATTACGAGCAACCCAAAATAAGTCAAGAGAAGCCAGCTCATATAAACCATTTGGATCTTGTTTTTTGGGTTTCTTTCTATTAAAGACATGTTATATATATATAATCTCAATTTCGAAATCAGGAAAGATAAAACAAAAATCAAATAAATGACCAAAGATGTAATTCACTGGTTTATATAAATTTTTCTACTATGCCATTATCCAGATTCAAATACAGATGTTGTTGACAACTAATAAACTTAATAAACTAATATACATACATTTTGCTACTATAAAAAACATAGAACTTGACCAAATGAAGAGAAACTAGTTGAAGTAAGTAGAAACTAAAGTTGCCGGATTATATATATATATATATATATATATATTTTTTTTTTTTTAGAATTGAAAAAGACAACTAAAAGTAAAAAACTGTTCCTTAAGTTCATTGAAAATGAAACTAAAATTAAAGTAAGAAAAAAAGATAAAGTAATAAAGTTGTCCCTATATAAAGATACAATAGCCTTTTTATAGAAGCTTCACCTAAAATATGTTACAATAGTCAATCGAATAAATGCTTTGTCTAACTATATATAAAAAAGGTCTTAGAAAAGAATATTATTGTATTTGCGAAGTAAATCGCGTTGTCGTTGAAAGTCGAGAATGTTAAATTACAACGAAGTAAATGTCGTTGATTATATGCATGCTTTTTATGCCATTAATAAAATTGTCCTTCCCTTAATCGTTTGTTTTATTTAATTAATGTGTAATTAAAAGGATATTTAATAGATTTATAATTAAAAAATGAAATAATATGTAATTAAAAAACGAGACGTGTATCAGAGCTTAGGACCTGTAAGAAAATTTAGAAGAATATATGTCCGCGTTGGGCGAGGACCAACACCTAGTAATACCATAATTATTCAATCTCAATTGCCAATATTAATCTTAGAGATTCCTCAATATTTCTAAGAAATTATTGTCGTCATCTTGTTTTTTATTTCATTTGTTTCATTAAAGTGTATATTTTAACCTTTTTTTTTACATAATTGAAAGAATACTAATATACATATTATACTCTTTTGAAAATCTTTCACAGCTATTAAAACATAGTATAACGATCTACTTTATTCTCTGTAATTTATGTATAGCTCTATAGTGATAAAATGTTTTGTTAGGTTGATTAAGGTCTGACTGGTTGCTGTAATTAGCATAAAAAAAGTGGATAAAAATAATTACTCTAAAGTTTGTAGAAAAGTAATAATAAAAAGAAAATGGAATAAAAATAATTACTCCTAGCTCATCTAAAAGTAGAAGAATTATTGGGAAAATGCTTAATTAATTCCCCGAGTATTTGTAATTGGCATATTTATTCTCTAACTATTGAGTGCGCAATTTAAACCATCAACTTAACGTTGATTTTGTAAATTTAGGTATGAGAAAAGTCAACATTAACTAAGAAAACCGAAACGTTAACGTTGACTTTAATGAGTCCAATTTTTCGAAATCAACGTAAATTTGAAAATTTAATTTACCAACTTAAAAGTTAGAGAATTAATCTGCGAAATTTCAAAACTTGAGGAATTAAATGATCATTTCCAAAATATAGTATGCTTTTTTAATAAAAAATTAGTCTTTATTTTAAAAATATACACATAAATTATTACGGTTTATTCATGTTGTGAATAAATAATTTCTCATGAGATTAGCAAATCAGAGGGTGACGCGTGTCGTGATAGAATAAACGTTCACTCGACCTGAAAGTGCACTACCTCGAGAGGGTGCAGTTACAAATTTGGGTGATCTCAGACGATAGGTTACATGAACGTTTCACTGTAGCTTAGCGCACACTCTTTGAATTCTTCCCACTTCCTCTAAAACTAAACAACCAGACTCTAAAAGCGCACACTCGATAAAACCTCTATAAATTAATACTCAATAAATTTGGAGGTTTTTTTTATATTTTTCTCTTTTTTTCCAATTGCAAGAGATTCATGTGAGAGACCATGGATAGAGGTGCTCTAACAGATATTTCTTCCTTTTCAAAAAATTACCTGTTTAGAAATTTCTTGAACAAGTTTTGTTTCGCTCTTCAAGACAATATTATTATTTTCCCTCGTAAAATTTAATTAAAATATAAAATGAAACATAATTTCAAATGTCAAATTATTATTGTAATGTAATTGACCATTTAACTAGTATTTTAATTTTTGTGAAAAATGTCAAACGTATATTTTTTATAAAAGGGAGAGAGTAATAGGTAAAGTAAACTATTTAACAAACTTAAAAGTTACATAGAATTCAGTAAATATCTTTTGAATACGAATCTAGTAAGTCCAAAACCTCATTTTTAAGTAACATTCTGTTAATTATTGTCTTTCTATATGTGTTTAATAAATTTGATGTAAAGGGTATACAAAGTATAAGAAATAAATGTCATTAATCCAACAACAATAGAGAAACAAAATCTCGAAGTCCAGAAAAACTGAACTTGACAAAGTACATCAAATATAAAAAGAAAAAGTAAAAACAATACTGTTAAATTAAATGATATATAACACAAACTTTATATACACAACCATTTTTTTTTAATTCGATATTTGAAAAAAGAAAAAAAAAACATGAAGAAGAAAAAGAAGATTCACACACCTTATAATATACAAGAAGATTTATATATGGCCATATGCATGTTGCTGAGGCTCAAGCTGGTTACATGGCCACATACCAACATTTGTAGGCTCCGTACCGAAAAAATTGGTCTCCGATTTGATTTCACTGTATAACGACGAATTTGAATGATTCTGTAACGAATTATTCGATATTGTGAATGGATTTTCCTCCATTGTTAATCCCCAATTCAGATTCCCAGTTCCAAAGAATGTCGAATTGTTGTAATTACTCTCTTGAAGTTGCTGCTCTGTAATCATTGGCCCGGTTGAGAATGAGTTTTCCAATTCAATTAAACCGAGATTGGAGGATCTGTAACCGGTTGTTGAGCCGATTAAACCGGACGAGAACATTGAACCGGGTAGCACCACTGCACTAGGGATGGTATCAGCGCTGATATCGACATGATGATGATGATTTCTTCCGGTTTGGGGAATCCAGATGCCGAGGTCTGAACCAGTCGGTGTTCTTGAGCCGGTTTCTAAACTTAACCGTTGGAAACCGAAATTTCCGGTATAAAGATGATCAGTGTTGTTGTTGTTGTTGTTTTGGTTAGTACTGCCAGTGGTGGTACTAGAGGAGCCTTCTGTCTCAGTGAAGTACGTCTGTTGACTTTTCTCACCCAGGTTGGTTTTGTCATCTGTACCGGTTTCGATAACGGTTAAGAGCTCGTGTGTAACCGGGTCAATCCCTCTCAGCCTCAGTTTCTTCTTCAAGCAAGAATTCCACAGATTCTTGATTTCATTGTCGGTTCTACCAGGAAGCTGTGCAGCAATCTGAGACCACCTAAACCGAACCAGACCAAAACCAAAACAACTGTTAATATTGTATATATATACACAGTGATAAGCATAGGTATCAGAAGATACGGCACGGAGTTCTTTACCGATTTCCAAGAACGGCATGGAGTTCAATAATGAGATTTTCTTCATCCTGTGAAAATGCTCCTCGTTTCAAATCTGGTCGTAGATAATTTATCCATCTTAATCTGCAGCTCTTTCCACATCTCTGCAAACCTACAAATTTTAAAAAAAATTAGTTCAAGAATTAGGAAGGAGAAATACTTAAACACAATAAAAGAATAAAAAATGGATAAAGTTGGTTAATTTAATTAAAATTAATTACCAGCTTGTTTAGGGACAGAGCTCCAACAGCCATGGCCGTACTTGGTGATGTACCTTAGAAGCTTCTCGTCTTCTTCAGGAGACCAAAGTCCTTTCCTCAGCTTCTGTTTGTAACAGCATGAATGTCTCCCCATCTATTAAATAAATAAAATAGCAATTAAAGATCGGCTTGTTTTCTTCTTTCTTCAGAAAAAGCTTTTGAAGTCAGCTTTCAGAGAAATCTTTAGTTCATCATCTGAGGAGAGAGAGAGAGAGAGAGAGAGAGAGAGTTTGAAGTGAGAAGATGAGAAAAGGAGAGGAGGATTTGGTGAATATAAACAAAAGGGTTTTTGTTTTTGTACGTCGAAGTTTACACGAGTCAAATTAGCTGCCTTTTCTTTCATTTTTTTTTTGTTCGTGTATCCTATGTCCTGAATTTAATTATGTAATTGTCCAAAGAATTGTAATCTGTACGTTTTTATTTTATTTTTGTTCTGATTGGTGAGAGTGTAGAATAGCTAATTAATGAAAAGTGAAATAAATCTACGACAGAAAAATGACAGAATTTCTTTCTATTAACATCAATTTATGTAATCGATGAAAAAGAAAAAATGTATTTTTATTTTATTTTATAGGAAAAAAAAAATTATTTTATTTATATGATTGAATTTGCCAAATGACGAAATGATTGGATGTAAATTACGATACTATAAAAATCTATGGTTGATATTGCATAATTATTTTTCGATATATATATATTTTTTTTTTGTAACAATAAGTTCCGGACTTTAAACTTATATTTTTTTCGGGTTGAGGATAAATTTCTAGTTCCTTCCTTGTTGCCGCAGCTCCTGAGACCTGCAACTTTCTTTCCTTTCAAAATTAGCTATATTATCAATCGTAACTCTGTTTAAAATATACATTTTAAAATAGCAAAAAATGAATAAATAATTCCATATATTTTGATAGTTGGTATGGATATAAATGTCACACTTTTCAGTAACTTATGAAAACGAATATAAGTAAAGATTATACTTTTAAGACTTTGAAAAGGATGTGACTGTGTGCACTTATATATTTTTGGTGTGGAACTTAGTTATTAGCTTAGTTTCTTCTTAAAGGTTTGATTTACGAACCACACGCTATCCTTTTGTTTGGGGAAAGACGTATATATTTGGAATCTATATATTTATCTATGAATTATATATTTGTATATTACGGAAGATTATTTAGAACGTTGTCCACAGCTAGTATATTTCGCATTTATGATTTTGTAATAAATGTGTGGCGTGTCTAATTCTTTTACATAATTATTTTTGCAACCATTAAGTTCTTCGACATAAAAAAAGAGTGTATTCCACGTATAACATTTTGCTGTTTTTATATGGAAATATAAGGAAGTTTCATGAATAATTTAATGCCACTACTATTTTCGTTGTTCAGGAAATAAATTATTATTCCTTTAGCAAAAATAGAACGAATTATATATTGTAAGGAAAACAAAATTTACCTTCACTATGTATTAAAATATTCATCACGATGAAATTATTTGACTAATTGACATTAAAAACATATTTTCATACATAAACAAAAAAAAATGTTTTCTTAAAAAGGAGACAATTAGTTTAAGAATTCGTTTCAATGATTAAGGTTAACAAAACAAAACATAATTTTATATTCATTCAATTGAATATTTAATCACTTCTGAAGTGTGTTTAACTAAGTTTGAACCAATATAATATTGTGCCAGACTTAAAAAAACACTCAATGATTCCGCGCCATTATTGGTTATACATATAGTATTTAATTTACTTATGTGCATTAATATATAATATTTGTACCTTTGCTCCTTCTAACTTTAATATTGACTTACAATAATTAACTATACCTAGAACATCTAAAATGAGTAAATATGATTGATTTGTCATACTCAAACGAATAACTGTCGTTCAAAAATTATTTAACCAAATTAGTCTTATCTTATTCAAACACTAGCTATTAGTTTAATCAGTTGGATGGAATATTTAAGTTGTGCAGAAACCGAATTTGAATAACATACGTTAAGATAAAAGAAAACGACTCCGTCTTAAATCTGAAAATATCATAGATCGAAGACTCAATTTTCCGAATACCAAAATACATACATTACATTGTTAGTAACTAAACTAATATGTGAGAATTGTGTCAACTTATTATCTTAAAATCTTATATTGTCCATCATCGTAAAAATAAAATAAAAATAGATTCGTCGTCTCATCCATGGCCTTCACATACTGTATGTAAGAAAACAACAACAATAATAAATATTCAAAAAAGAGTTCGCCCTAGCGAAACTTTCCCAGGCGTTAGTTTCGAGGAGCCGTCGTCGAAGATTTCAATATGAGCGTCAGCCTCCGGTGTTCCCTGTCCGACATGTCCTCCGTCTGAGCAGCGCGACGCTCCACCTTCTCGGGCTTCTCCGAAGAACCGTCCTCTCTTTCCGCCGGTGGACCTCTACGCCAACGAGATCATTCCGACCTCCTTCATCCTCACCGGTTTTCATGGCGTCTAAGGTCGAGTCTCTGTTCACACTCTTGTCTTCATCTCCTGCTCTGTTGTGGTCAGCCGATCTGCTCTCTCACCTCCGCGAGGTGACTATTCCGGCACAGCCAAACCATCCTCTTCCGTCGGAGCCACCAGACCCACCGTATCCGCCGGATTCACGCTCTCTTCCTCTGCTACTGTCCACTGCTCTAGGGATTTCCCCTAGTTTGCTCTCTTCGTACACCTCTGTGTTTGCTCTGTGCTCGTGGCTGGGATTATTTTTCAACATTTGTATCCCGCGGATAGCCTTCAACCTCGTTGCCGAATATCCCGCTTGCCGATGGCATGTTGCAAGTTCGGATTTCTTCTTGGGTTGCTCCCGAAGATCGATGTCTCCTCTTTCAGGGTTGCGCTTGTGCTCCCTTCGCCTCAGTCTGCTAATTGCTGGCCATCAAAGCCACATCTCTCTAACCGGGATAAGTCAATCCGACAACGGCATATTCTCTATCCTTTCCCGGAGTTGTACAAATTTGGGCCTGGCCCATAAGTTTCTTGTAACGAGCTCGTTACCTAATTTTTCCTATTATGGAAGGCTCGGTTACATGTTATTTGTTTTCTCCCTGTGGGGAACCTATTTTCCACCTTCCTTCTCTTATGAGGAGAGATCATTTCCACCACTTTTCCTCTCTATGAGAGGTATTTTTTCATCGATTTTAAAGTCGAGAAAACATTTACAATTCTTAACTGTATTTTATCTTTACAATTCTTTACATAGCCAGAAGATGCAACGGATCTTGTTTCGACGAGCTTCCGAAGTGTGGATTGTCTTTCAAAGTCACAATCTAAAGTGACCATCTTTCAACTTTCCGGCTTTGCTGTGAATGTTCTGTCGACGCATTCGAATTTGTTGGATTCGCAGTCGCTCATATCGACGCATTCGAGCTTTGGCTCCAATTCGCTGTCAAGCTTCTATGAAGATATATATGTTTTAATTTCTATGGTTTTTATGATTTGTAGATGTGATCAAAGAGGATGGATAATTTTCTCTTTTTGTTGTAATTTGAAAGATTAAGTTAATGAAATCAGAACAGTTGCACAAAAAAAAAAAAAAAAAATGTAAGAAAACGAATCTTCATGGAATAAGGCAAGTCTCGGAGGCGGCTTCGATAAATGTACGTAGCATCAATTATTGACGTAACATTATTATAAATAGAAAAATATCTCAAAGTATCAAACTAAAAAACTTTGTGTTCCAAAAACATCACATCCTTTTTTTGTTTAAGAAATCTTCTTAAGTTTTTATGATATCTTATTACAACTGATTTACATATGCTTCAACAGTTTAATAAGATTTCTTAAACATCTTGTGGTATTTTGAGGGAAAAAGGTAAAAAATATGGTATTTTCATATGTGGAGTATATACAATTCAATTCTTCTCAACTGTTTTGCGGCATTACACTTTTTACTTGGATGTGGATTATCTATACAACTCTCTTTAGAAATCAGGACATCTATCACTTGATGGGTCCGTTTGGAGCCCACTTTAATAGTCAACCGAAGGTAATAACAAATAGTTACATCTAACGGCTCAGCCGATAGATCTGACGGTAAGAACAGCATTAGTGTACGATAAATTCTATAGACGCGAAGCAGAATATTAGAAAATTGAGGAGCCCAGTGGAAACGGAGGCAATCGCATGTGCTAGACTGTGGTGGATATTTGATCTCGACTCCATCTTTGTAGGACCTTTCTCTGTCTCAACCGAGTGAAAGACTACGAGTGATTCGCAGGTAAAAAATAAAAGAGTTAAAGATTCTAAAATTGATAATATGTTTAATTATGACATGTATAGTTAGTTCCTAAATTAAAATTCCGTTTAGTTATCCATGAATTACGTTTAGTTATCCATGAATTACGTTTAGTAATTCGTATTTAAGAAAATTTAAAATTGATTCATATTACCCATAAATCTGATAAATAATTCCTTTAAATAAATAAGAGGGTTCCATAATTACCAAACACACGGTAACAAATTTTATATATTATGAATCATATATATATTTTTATATATTTAACATTTTTTATTGGTAGTTTTTATTTTTTCTCTTACTTTACTTTTTCAATGTTATTAGTTTTCATTATATAAAACACAATTCTTTTTCCTTTTTTGTTATTTTTATTTTGTAGTTTTTATTTTTCTCTTTTTTCTTTTTCAATGTTATTAGTTTCCATTATATAAAACACAATTCTATTTTTTTTTGTTATTTTTTATTTTTAAAAAATAAATAACTAACAATAGAAAAATTTATATTATTACTTTGACACATGTTGCGATCTTAATTAACAACGACACAAGTCATAATTTGCTTGTTTAGAATTTGAATAAGATAACTAAAAGATGGAAATACACATTTAAAAATTAGAAATGTGTAGATTATTATATAGGGGGGGGGTATTCAATCTAGCATTTGGAGTGATTTGTATTAAATCATAAATCTTGTGTTATTCAAACATGAATTTTAAAAAGTTTTTTTAAATCTCATGTTATTGAACTAGTGATTTGTAAATGAACTTTCAAATCCACTGTTATTGAAAATATTTTAAGTAGTGGATTTTAGGGGATTTTTAGTGATTTGAAGATGTTTTGGTGGAGTTTTTTAGTTAAAAAAAAATAAAAATTCAAATCTCATGGTATTATGTGAGATTTCATTGAATTTTAAAAACAAATCATAACAACTTACCTAATTCACTCAAATCATCTAAAAACTCACTAAAACTCAAATCTTCTCAAATTCTTCTAAATATTATATTGAATATACACCCTCCATAGAGTTTGGTCGTGGTTGTATATTAATAATTTTCCTTTTTTAAAATTTCTTTTTGTCATAATGGAAAGGATTATAAATTTTTAAGTTTGGTCGTATATTAATAATTTTCTTTATAAGTTTATAGTATATTTATAATTTTCTTTTTTTAAGTTTGGTTGTGGTTGTAGATTATAAACTTCTAAATTTCTTTTTGTCACTTTCTTTCATTATAAGTTTTCCTTGTTTATTCTTGTTTTTTTTTTTTTTAAGATTGTTTATTTTAGTTTAACTTTTTTTAATATTTCTTTAATTCATTTTTACTTTTTTAATTAAATTGACACCGAATTGTTTTTAGAGTCTCTAATTCTCTTAGTTTGTGAAGCTTTGTTTTTAGAGAATTGTTTTATACTGGCTTTTGGGTTTATTTTTTTCGTAATCTGTTATTATTTCGAAATTTTATTTTTGTTTGGCTTTCAGTCAAAACGTCTCTTTTTCTAGGCAATGTCTTGCATCTAAAATTTTGCAATAAATGCGTTTTTATTTATTGGTCCACAATTTCACTAACAAAAAGATAAAGAATACTACCATAAACGTTTTTCTAGTGGAGTTAGAGATTAACCGAGCTGCTCGATTGGAATCTACTCTATATATCTTCTCAAACGAAAGGATCTTGTTTTCTTATGAGAAAAACTCAAATGGTTTTCTGCGCTGTACTATTAGTGTCGGTTTGTCCAAGACTTTTTGAAAAAGAAATATCAAACTCGATTGTTTAGTTCGTGGAAGAAAGAGCAACCGTATGCTAAGGATCTCGGCAATGGATACAAACTTTTTTCGATCATGAGAAGTTTTATGTTGTAATGTGGAACACATGATTGATTTATATTTGTCATTTTGTTTTCAATATAGGTAGAAATTGTTGTTTTGCTTAGTCTGTAATTTTTGTGAACTCTGAGTGTTTCGAACCCATTTTTCTATTTAAAACGATTGAATTCGATTTTTCATTTGTTTTGGACTTAGTAACTAACTTAAAAATTAAATTTACACGATTCTGTAATAGTTAGTGGTAGTTTAAGAATCTGCTTGTGCTTGAAAAAAAAAAAATCTGTTTGCGCTCATAATATATCAAACCGGTTTGACTGACCAATAGTTATAAAAACTTATTATTCGCACTAAACCCACTTCCTATTTCCCTAAATTTTATTGTCACTGCATGTGAAACAAACATTTTAGAGAGATAGTTTTCAAAAAAATATAGAGAGAGTAAAAAAAATTTTTTTAAAGAAAATCGTTTTGCAAGATCGAAAATACATTTGAACATTGACAAATTAATTGATTAATTTATGATTGTGATTTTTTTTCCCGACTTATGCATCCCATTTCTGAACAATTATAGACCAATTCAGTCACTATATATATTGGGATAAAACATATGTTTTGATTTAACGCTATTGCATAAAATATATTTATGTTTTATCTTTCATTGATGTATAGTTTCATTTCTGTTTTACATTCAATTAGTGGTTGTTCACTGGTATGGTATAAATCGGTTTGCTCTTTCTCTTGATTCAGGTTTCTGGTTGTTTAGGTCAAGTTTGTATATAAACCAATCCTAATTGTACATTTTGACTAATCAATGAGAATGAGATTTATTTCGGTAATATGGTATCAGAGCTAACGAATCTCTAACAACTTTTCTCCTCTGATCTCTTTTGATCTCTTTCTCCGTTCTTCAATTTATCATCGGAAAATCGTTCTCTTCCGCATTCTTCTCTTATTTCGCCGGTCAACTCGAGCTCATTAATTCTTTCATTTTCTTTTGCAATCTAGTTCTCCATCGCTACTGATTTCAATGGGAAAACAAAAGACGAACTTGAAGTATCGCACCGCTACTCCATATTCACATGAAATCAGCACACCACAAAGTCGGGATAAGGACTCTCCACCTCGCGAAGCCTCCGGTTCTCCAAATCATGTGAATCTTCACCTATCTAACTTTTCGAAGTCAAAACCGTCATTTATACTATTAAAACAGGTATACTTTTGTGTCCAAACATGGACACCTTCATTTTAGTCTATTAATATTCTGGATAACTACTATTTCCTTCATTTTATTCATGTTGCCAAATATATATTTTTGGTTAAATTTAAAAATTACTTATATTTGGTTCAATTAAAGAGTAGTTTAATTAATTAATCTGGTTATATATATATATATATATATTAATTTTAATTTGTAATTAGAAAAATTCAGACTATGCCAAAAATTAAATTAAATATTTAAAATTATAAATAAAATCGATTATTATAAATTACATATTACAAAAATAATTTTTTTCCAAACATATAACTTTAAAAATTAAACGCTACATATTATATAATTCTTCTGTTTTATTAATGCAAAATTACAAACATAAAAAATTATAATATCTCTTAACACAATTACAAAAAAAAAAATTTCTTTGAATAAATTCCCCCATCCCCACAAAATGATTTCATTCAAATAACAAATATTAAATTGAATACTTCATTTTTCGGAAAGTAGTTAATGACATCAATTATTGGCATATAATTCAGAAAGTATCTAATTAATGAATATTTGTCACAAAAACGTTAATGGTATTAGTTAAGCTAATTAAAATCGATTATAGAAATTTTTGCAAAATACATGAACCTCGAAATGTTTAAAAAAAATATATATGGAAAATGTGATCAACAAATAAATTAATTATAAATGAAATATTCTCCAAAAAAATATCACATATAATTAGTAGCCATACATGAACCTATGATGATTCAGTTACCTAAACGATTTGACCATCAAACAAAAATTATAAATAAAATATTCTCCAAACGATTTGTTACGATTAAGAAAGCTGAATTAATTACTTTCTAAAACTTGAAATCCAAATTAATTTCTTTTCAAAATTAAAGGAAATCTGAATTAAATTGTTTGTAACTTAGATAGATGCAAATCTTTAAATATATTTTTTGACCCGTATTTTAGGCATTAGATAGATGCAAAACATTTAGGCATTAAATAGATTCAAATCTTTCAGTATCTTCCAAACAACTATGGCAACCTATAATATATTCAACCATACAAATAAAGCATCTTGCCTAAAATATTGCTAACATTTTTAAAATCAGGAATATTTACAATAATTGTATCATAAATTTCGGAACAACTATTTCCCTGACTACATAAGATTTTATCGTTTTATACTTAACAACCAAGATATTTTACATTCTTTATAATCTAACATAACCAATTTAATTAGCCGACTTAAAGCACTATAAATAACATGTAGTAGAAGAGAAACCATACCATCATCTTTGTCGACATTAGATTCAATTTTTTTCTGTTTGAGCTATTGATTTCAACTAATGAATTTGTTTTAGTTACATACAGTAAAACCTCTATAAATTAATAATGTTGGGACTTCAAAATTTTATTATCTTATAAAGGTATTAATTAATCGATAAATTAATAAATTATTAATTTATAGAGGTTTTACTGTATGTAACTAAAACAAATTCATTAGTTGAAATCAATAGCTCAAAACAGAAAAAAAATTGAATCTAAAATTTGAGAATATATACGTTTAGTGTTACTATTCTTACTGAAGATGATGTTATGGAACCTTTGAAAGTGGTTACACGCAAAGAAGCAATTATGACATCTAGAATTCTTTACAATTTTTGGATGCAGGTCGAGAGGACAACACCAGAAGTTATGGATGCAATAAGGAAGATTAGAGATGAGCTCCAACGAGATTCTAACTTTAAGAATAAACAAATAACAATAGATTCATATTTTACTAAATTGTCTTAGGTATGTATGCATAAGATTTATAATTATTAATTTATCATATTATTGGGACCATATATTTACATAGGGATTTCAAAAAAATTATTATCTTATTATCTTATCGAATTGTGTTAGATTTTACACTGGCCCGACTCGGGACCGGAAAAATTTATTAATTTATAGTGATAATTAATTTATCAAGTATTAATTTATAGAGGTTTTACTGTATATGCTATTGGATTTTGGATCTGTTCACTAAAAGTCTTGCCGCTCTTGGGTGTTCTTGGATCTGTTCACTAAAAGTCGCGATTTATAAATGAAAAAACTTGAGAGTTGTTTCTTGAACCGATGTTCGTGATTCCATCTCTGCGATCTGTTAACAACCAAGCGTTAATGTAATTTTTATCCATTGTTTCTCTCAAGTGTACCCAATTTTTAAAGGTTTCCGAGATTCTAAAAATTCGCGACTTTGGTCTTTTTTATTTGTACATGGATTCAATATTGATTTCATCACCGGAAATTGCAGGTTTTATCAAATCTGAGGTACTTCTAAATCAAAACTCATGGATTTGTATTTTTCTCAATCGTTCGTGTCAAATAAGTTTTTTATCCTTGGAATTTTATAGGAAACGATATAGTAATGGAGGACCGGATCATTATCCGACGATGGAACAAAATCATTGTCGTGGAGTTACAGATTTGGATATATAGTCTCGGCTCATATATTTTAAGGAGATGTGAACATTTAATTACCAAATTTTAATAATTAGAAAACCAATTTATTAATCATATATTTTAAAAGGTTTCTTAATTTCATTACCTATAATATCAGTGAACATAGTACTTTCTAAAAAATTGTTTCATTCAAAACCTAAACGAACGTAGAACTATTGTTTGTAAATTCATATGAACTGAAAATATATATAACAAAACGGGTCATAAAATTGAGATAGCTAAAATCACTAATTTTGAATCATACATGTCATACAAAAAAAAAAAAATCCATACAAAATAGAAAACATAAAAACAAAAACATATAAAAAATTGTCGCATACCCTCATTGTGGATTAAAATGTTAGAAAACTATATAATATATTTTATACCAAAAATAAAACTATTAACACATCTCAAACTTTTACATCCACAAATACATTTTGTCGAAAAAATACTAAACTTCATAAAACAAAATTTAAAACTTACCCCCGTTCTAGGGCGTATTAGAAAAATATTATGTCAACATAATGAACTCCCGTTACTTTTCATATTGAACTCTCGTTCTATGACGGATTAGAACAAAAAAAATTATATCTAAACACCAAAATAATTATGTGTCTCATATGACAAAAATTAAATATACAAAAAAATTATATCTAAAGACAAAAATAAACACAAATTATATTACAAAATTTGATAAAAACAAAAAAAAATCATGTGCGGGCGCACGAGTTTAGAATCTAGTTTACAAGATTAAATTGTATTTTTTGGGTATAAAATCTGAGGTTCTACCGCATCATCAAGTCATAGGATGATTTTTAAGTCCTTTCTATATATATATATATATATATATTTGCGCTCAAATATGACTCTCTTTTTTGCATCCTTATTAAGTCGCATGCATTACTCAATGGAAAAATATAGAGATTCCCCTAATTTTTTGTATGCTACTTAAACCCTTAGCAATTGTCTGGTACGAAAATGGAAATGAGATTAAGGACAAATTGAAGAATGAATTAACAAATCAAATGAATATATAATTATATATAATGAGGAATAAAATCCTTTTGGGATCATCATTTACTCTTTAGCTTATCATAATGCAGGCACATGATATGTTTTCTCTCCAGTCAACTATTGTCTCTTTAACGAATTGATTAATCAATTATCCATTACAATTTTACAATATAATAACAATAGTGTCGCTAAGATCCGAAATAAAATCAATAAAAATCTATATATATATATATATATATATAATAACAATGGACTTTTTGTGATCGTTTTATCATTTTTACTTTGAAATTTTATTTCTATATTTATACTTAGCGTAAACACGAAAATGATATAGATTTTTCTTTTTCTTTTCGCCGTTTGAAACATTTTGTTTTCTTCTATTTTGGATATGAATTCAACCAAACTTTATATATTGTGACTTGTTATATTAAGTATAAACTAGTGAGCCTTAACCTCACCTAGCTCATTAACTTTGAGTAAAATTTATATAGTCTTGGCCTACAACAAACGACGAAGAAGACTATAAAGTGGAAACTAATCTAATGATCAAAACTAGAAGGATACATGAGACATGTACTTTCATATGCATCTATAAGTACATGCATGGTCTATATGTATATTATATATATATATATGTATGTATATTACTATATAAAAAATTTCTTATGGTCTAGTGACAATATTTATTGTTTGCTTAATAAGAAAAAAAAAAAATATATATATATATATGTGTGTGTACATATATCACTGTATTAGCTGGAAATTTATTCGACACGCGGCGCTTCAGGTTATATTTGTGATTTTAACTTTGTGTAAACGATCTGTTTTAAAATATTCGATTGGTTTTGGTCTAATGGTCTATTCAATATGAAATGGCGAAAATCTCTTTGTCAGCATTTTGTTCATTCCAAAACTTAATCGGATACTACGATGGAGTATATAATTTATCAAATTTCAATATATAAAAAAAATATATGTATACTGATAACAATTGTTCAAAGAAACTGATAAAGAGATTGTTCAAAGACATGTAGGGTAACTATCCACACGTACGTTTACATACAGACAGCGTCACATAATACTACAATAAAGGCCATTTGGAGAAGTCGTGATGGGTATTTATTTATTTTATTTTTTGAGGAAAATAATGGGTTTTTTTTTCCTTCGTATGTATTAAATTATTATTTCATTTTTAAATTTTCCATGCATTGTTTAAATTATTTTAGTAATTTTAAATTATTATTTTTTGACCAAATTTTTGCATGTATTTAAATTTTTTTTGGTTTTTGTTGTTGTTACATAATAATAAACCGGATAACAAACCGAACCACAAAATCCGATGGATCCGGTTTGGAAAACTAAACCAGATTACAAGATAAATAGAAATCGAGACTAAACCGGGGAAAAACGGACAACCGCCAAACCCTAGCCGCCGCAGAACAAAAAACCTTCGCCGCGGCCGCGGAACAGAAAACCTCCGCACGAACAAGCCGCCACCAGTCAACTCCGCCACCGCCACCAATCAACACCACCACCCGTGAACTCCACCACCAGTCAACTCCACCGTTGGGATCCGCCGACCCCCTTCAAGCTCCACCAAACCATGAAACATCCGACAATCTTCCACCGACACAGACCAAGGCGGCACAGAACCACCGCTAGATCTGAAGGCAGCACAAGACCACCACTTTCATCTCGACACAACTCCGACCAAAGAGAAGACCGAGCGACTTACCTATTCCGTGAGAAGCACGGTAGACGAGGGGGAAGGATGAGAGGCACGACACGACTTCGGGAGAACTCCGCCGCTTCGTAGAAACCATCGTCCCGAAGCGGATCAGCTACCACAGACTGCGACATCTGGAGAAACCACCAGCCTCAGGCCCACACGCCAACACACCATCCCACGGCTTCCGAACCACCACAACGACACTCCAAATCGGTCAAAGCAAAACCGTCGCCACGAGAGCTCCCTCGCCGAATCATGTCCTCGAAGATCCGGGACGAAGAAAAACTCTCGTCACCCCCACAGAAGCGCCAAGCTTCGCTGCCACCAAGCCGCCGCATAGTCGCACAACTTCAAACGCTCATCGAAGAAACACCCCTACCACGGATGAAGCACCGTCGGTCCTCAAAAGGCTATTGGTTCTCTCGCGACGCCGGATTCGCCGGAGAAAACCACCGGGAAACGCATATCTGAGAAAGAAAACCGAGGAGAGAGATGGGGGAGAAAGTCGAAGCGCGTGATAACCACTCGCTCGACTTTTGTGTAATTTTAAATTATGAAGGTACTTTATTTGTTTGTATATTCAGGATAAGAAAAACATTTATAAGTCCATAATATGTATCCACTATCTTCAACAAAGAAAATATGTATTCACTATACTTTTTTTGTACAAGATTACAATTTACAAGTCAAATATTGAGGAAGCTTTCTTTCAAAAAAAAAATATATATATATTGAGGAAGCTATCCTAAGGGTTAATGGTGATATAAGACTTATTATAAGGACCCCACGCATGAGGGTCGAGACTCCAATAATTCTACTCTTACAATAGTATTTAAATGTCGTGCCAAAAAAGAAATGTCTTATACTATATATAATATATATGCGTGTGCAATAAAAGAAGAAATGTTTTGTCATCTTCTTTTTGGTTTTTTCAAGGGGTTTTTTGTTTTTTTTCATCGAATGTCCCCAACGACGAAGAGATTGGTTTTCTCGAGTTTGATATTTCATATTTAGTTTTTCAGGGTACAACAAATTAAGTTCAACACACATTTTACGTAAAATTATGTAAAAGATGTGCATACGTATTTAGTTATTCTTTTCTTTTGCTAATGGCATAACATGTTTTTTTGCGACTAGCGAGGTAAACAAGCCAAAAGCCTTCAGGAACGAACAACACTTTCAGACGAGTTATCAAATAAAAGGAATGAACTGGAATTTTGGAACCACGATTTTACAAACAAATCGTTCATTGAGCAATTAAAAAAAAAGTTGGCAGAAGAGTTACAAACCTCCACGAAAAATTCGACAATTTCTCTACGAATCATTATTTCTTATGATCTCGAATTTTGAACATGAAATCTATCATTCCGTTGTTTCAAATGAGCATAAAAAGTTGTACACTTCGAAAAGGATAACAATGATAGTTCATATCTTTTTCCGAATTCTATTAACCTGTTACATATAATAGCATAATGCATAGTTCACACGGAGAATAATTATGTTTTAGGATTTGACAAAATAAAAGTACTAGATATAAGGTTCAAGATTTGGACAACGACCTAATTATCTAAATCACGAGCAACGTTGAAGAATGTTTTGATGTGTATAGTTCACCAACGATATCCAATAGAATAATTTGGTATTGACAAAATATATAGTATGATGTCAAGAAACTTTAGAAGAGGTAAAACATTTTGTTATTGATCAAGATGTTAAGAAATTTTTTTATATACATGAAGAGATTAATACGATTATTAACCTAATTACAATGTGTCAATATCTAATAACAATATGTTTCAATTAGTGGTTCGATATTTCTTTCAAAATTGGAGTGTGAAGGTTACAAACATCCAACTTGCAAAGGAAACCATCAAATTTTTATCTTTGTGAAGATGTCAGCAAACTATGTAGAAGTGGACACATGTAGTGTACATATAACACTATGAACCATCTCATCTCGAATAAAATAACAATCCGATTCAACATGTTTATCCTTTCATGAAAAACTGAATTTTTACTAAGATGTATAGTCAATAAACTATCACAATGAAGAAGAGTATTGCAATCCACACCAAGATCGGCTAGATTTTCTTTAATCCATAAAATTTTAATGCTAGAAAACCTAGAGACCACTTTGTGCTTCTTGGTTTTTCAAGACACCAAAGAACCACTAAGTTAAATGAACCAACCAGTAAAAAATCGACGTGTGATGGGACTCCAGCCCAATCGGATATCGCACCATGCAGAAAAAGTCTAAGAATTATTATAATGTAGTTAAATACATTGATCCGGATTTCTTTTGAGATGACGAACATTCCGAAGAGTAGCTTCCCAATGATCAGATTTGGGGCTTTGCATGAATTGGGAGAAACATGAATTGAATACGATAGCTTCGAACGTGTCGCACCAAAATATAATTCGGCTAACTAATCGATGATAGCGAGATGGATCAGATAGTGGTTCACCCTTAGATAACGCCAAATTATGATTTTGTTCAAGTGGAAAGGAGATCGGTTTGGCTCCAAGTAGTCCAACCTCATAGATTATATCAAGAATATACTTCCTACAACAAATATATATATTGGAAAGACGGCATGCTTCTTCGATGCCCATAAAATATTTAAGAACTCCCAAATCTTTCATATGAATATAAGTACTAAAATATTGTTTGAATTCTTGAATCACCATAGGCGATATATACACATGTAAACCTAATTAAATGTTCCGTAATAACTATAATATACTACGCTATATACCCCGACCAATGTAAATTAGATGCATATACAAAATAATCTTTAAATTAATTTTGTTACAAACTAATTTAAATATATACAATATAATTTATGCGTTGTGGTTAAACTATGATAATTTATTGAACTAAACGGATTATAAATGGCTTCTTATGAAATCCTAGAACTTGTTGTAAGAAGTAACGAATTATGTCAAATGAATTCTTATGTTAAAATCAAAGGTTGAAACGCTAATAACTAATTACAGTTAGAAATTAATGAGTAATTATTCCGAAGGAGTTGCGTTGGATCACTAGAAGATTACTATGGATCATTAGAGGGTCGACACGTGTCGAGGCTGCAAGAATGGGGCCAAGTAAATAAAGGGAAACTTGATCATGAAAACAAGAGCAGAATCGTGGGCCATTCGATGGGTCCAACGCCTGATGTAATGTACATAGTGATTAAGGATGTACTAACCATTTAAATCATGATGCATCATCATCATTCACTATCTAATACGAATCCCAACGTTGTTCCTTCGAGAATCAAGAAAGAGAAAGACAAACATAGATATAAACGAAAAACCCAATTACTTTCACCTTTATCATATGATATTTTATAACTATTGTGACATAATCTTTTCATTTCTAATCGATAATTAAAAAAAAAGGCATGTTCTTTATTTTTTATATATAATTAGTTTTATACTTTCTTATTATATCTTTATTTATTTTTTGTTT
Organism: Eutrema heterophyllum; assembly: GCA_002933915.1. Lineage (NCBI taxonomy): Eukaryota > Viridiplantae > Streptophyta > Magnoliopsida > Brassicales > Brassicaceae > Eutrema > Eutrema heterophyllum. The sequence goes on from PKMM01024292.1 coordinate 220,980, forward strand.
GTGTTGAAAATTCCTTTTTTCTCTTTATGATAATAATAAAACATTAGATTTGTCATTTATACGAATTACTTAATATGCATGAAAAACTCAAAACATACATTAATTTGAAACAAATAGGATATGACTATGTTAATTGGTAAAACCAAATAAGTTATTTGTAGATTTTAGAATAAGCAAAATATATTCTTTGACAAAAAAGAACAAGAAAAATATATAGTTATTACTTACTCGTAACATAGTGAAAAAATAGATGTAAGTGACTAACACCATTAATTTTTTAGTTTTTAAAACTAATTTATATTAAATGTTAATTATGTTATTTTATTATACCGATTGGCAGACACAATTTTTCTCAGTCGAAATGTTGTATTTTCTAATTAAAATATATTTTCTCATATATATTATATATATATATATATAT
>PKMM01024337.1:0-16208 GCA_002933915.1 Eutrema heterophyllum
TGTGACCTCATGTACGTTGCATTCAGAATGATCTTTACATTAAGACTTGCAGACGCATGCAAATAATTCATATTATCAACTGGTGGACCGATAAGTTGTTATATTAGTATCTTATAATATGAATACTATCTTTAATGTTTTTAGCAACTGGGATGCTTACTTTGAAGGGACTCAGACGACAAGGGCCTCTTGGAAGATTGTTGATCAGCCATCTTCAAATACTATTCAAAAAATTATTGCTCTCAAAGATGCTATGCAAGATATGGAGAGCTATCTCCAGAACGTGAATGTTGTGCTTCTTAAAACTACTGACAATTGTACTTCCTGGCATCTCATTAATGTTTCTATGTATCTCATTAGAAAATATTTTTTCTCTCATTTCTCCCCTGATCTCTAAACGTTGTTGTCAGCTTTAAGAGATTTTAACTATGATTTGCGGCAACTACCTCCGTTTTAGTCTCGGATAATCTTGTGCTCACTATTTTCTTCATCTTTATCCGAACCATATTTAAAGATCAAAATAACTTTAACCGAAATCAATGGAGATTAACCGAATTAACCAACATAATTTTAAAGAAAACAAAAAAACTAGTTCAAATCCAATAGTATAGCCCAAAAGACAGATGTCGAAGAAACAAAGAAAGTCATCATGGCAGAAAGCCTTTGTCATGGAGTACCTGGCAACAGATAAAAAGGATATGAAGTTAGATAATACATTTGTCACTTGAAGACTGAAGAACATAACTGATATAATGAAAGCACTAACCTCTTAAATCCAATAGCGAATACATTTGTCACCTGAAGAACATCACTGATATAATGAAAGCAGTAACCTTTTACGATTCGAAGTAGATTCTGAATGCACTTTTCTCCTTCAAATGCTAAGCGATGAGTATGTACACTTCGACCACCAATTGAGGAAACTTCGTAGTAAAGTAACGGAGAATATCTTCTTGAGATTCTCCCACAATTGCCTGACACATAAAAAAAAATACAAAAGAGTTAAAAAAAGGCTTGAGTAAAAATGTAATGGGATATGTGTTATGATTTAGAAGTACAAACCTTCACAACTTCAGCATTTTCATTGTAGTGTACAAGATAGTTTCTCGCCACTCTTACCAAGTCAGCCAAGTTCTGATCATTGTAAAACCCATATGTCTTGTCTATGTCGTCTATTAAAGCCTGCTCTAGATAGGTCGTCCAAGAGTCATATCCCATCATACATAGCTTACTCTGATTCACTGAGGACCAGAACTTGGAATCTGTAGAACTCTTAAATTCCGTACTAGCCAACACTAAGAGATTAACTTTCCTATCATATGGCCAAAAGAATAGATGGGCAAGTGCACCTCTTGCACTAGGACTGAAAAATAGCATAGGACACATAATTATTAGGTGTGTTTGTTGAAGTAATTTAAATCATAAGAAAAGAGAAACATGTGACATTACCGATGAGTATGAGGTTTTGCCACCAAGTTCTTGATGAAACAGTAAGCTTCAAGAACTCTTTCAAGTAGTTCTCTTGCTTGTGTGTTGTAAGTGCCCGACGACTTGTCTTTGTCATTATTGAATAGATGATTACCAGCAGCCATCAGATAACAGACCACACAGCCAAGAAGAAAGACATCGTTTTCAAAACCAATATATTTATGGGAACCTGTTCCGGAGCTAAGTATATATGGGAACCTGCAATTTCAAAGAGAAAGAGGCACACTTTTTAAAGAGACACATTTTCAAAACAATGAAGTGTTGTTTCTAGATTAATCAAAAAGTATACTCACCGATGGCATTCTCTTCCCATGCTTGCCGAGACTCAAATCTCCAAGCTTTGCAATAAACTTTTTGCCATAAGATATTATAAAATAGCTGTCCGGATTTAAATTCCGATGAAGAATGTTTGACTCGTGCAAGCAGAAACAATATCTTTGACCAGACAAACAAGGAGACCTGAACGAAGACCACTCAGTTCCCAACACTTGTTTCTTTCAGTAAAATGTTTTTTCAGAAAATTGAGTTGCTTCTCAGAGAGAGAGCATGTGTCCTTGCCTCCAGTAGAACTTTTGTCGTTGATGAAATAGTGAGCTTCATAAAAAAATTAAACTATGGTTATTGTTTTGTTGTTGTAAGTGCCCAAAATCTGCACTAGAACTGAAAATAAGCAAAGGACACATAATTATTGGGTGTGTTTGTTAAATTAATTTGAATCATTAGAAAAGAAGAAACATATGACATTATTGTAGTGTATATGGTCTTCTCAGCAAGTCCTAGATGAAATATTGAACTTCAGAACAAATTTTAACTAAGGTTATTCGAATCATTAGAAAATAAGAAACATATGACATTACTGTAGTGTATATGGTCTTCTCAGCAAGTCCTAGAGAATCACCAGGCGTGTGATGAGAGGGCTCAGGTCTTGGAAATCTCGAGATGCAGGGGTTTCGACAACAATTCTTGGTGTGAAGGACAAACAAGCCTCTGATTTGAAAATCATAAGTGAAATGTCAGGGTTTATGAGATTGGTCCAAGAGCCATTGCCACCTGCTGCAATGCTGATATCATCGGGCGATGGGGACTTCGCCGAAGTCCTGCACGAACTTAAAGATGTGGGTTATACAATATACGTGGTGTATTTCCCAAACTCGGAATCAGCCTTTATGAGAGATTTTGATCACTTTAATATTCTGGAACTTTTGGAAAGACAAGAAGAAAAATACTTAAATTTTCTGGAACTTCTGGAAAGATCTCTAACTATGCATGTCGTATGATAGCATACCAAGACATTCTTCAGACATATTATAGGCTCCAGATGTGGGCAACAAATCAAATCGAACCGAACTAAATTTCATCCATTTAAACCCGAACCAAATTTAAAGATCCAAATAACTTGAACAGAAACCATTGAGTTTAAACGAATTAACCAACATTTAATTAAAGAAAAAAAGTAGTTTTAATCCAATAGCGGAGAAGTATAGGCCAAAAGACAGACGTCGAAGAAAGAAAGAAAGTCATCTCAACTGCCATGCAGAAAGCCTTAGTCATGGAGTACCTGGCAACAAATAAAAAGGATATGCAGTGAGATAATACATTTGTAACCTGAAGAACATAACTGATATTCTAACAGACCCACACAGACCAAACAAGATGAAAATAATGAAAGCACTAGCCTTTGTCAGTGTTTACGATTAGAAGTAGGGTCTGAATTCCTTTTCCTTCTTGAAGTACTTAGAGATGAGTATGTACACTTCGACCAGCAAATGCGGAAACTTTTTAGTAAAGTACTGAAGAATTTCTTCTTGAGATTTTCCCACAATTTTCTGACACATCAAAAAAATACAAAATAGTTAAGGCTTGAGTAAAAATGTTTGGAATATGTCTTGACTTATAAGTACAAACTTTAACATCTTCAGGATGTTCTAGTGAACAAGAGTATTTCTCACTACTCGAACCAAGTCTATCAAGTTATCACTCCGGTAAGTCACCCCATAAGTCGCACACTTACTGGTTATGTCGTTTCTGCATATGTCCAAAAGAATGGATGGGCAAATGCTCTTTACTAGTACTGAAAATAAGCAAATGACACATAATTATTGGGTGTGTTTGTTGAATTAATTTGAATCATTAGAAAATAATAAATATATGACATTACCGTAGTGTATAAGGTCTTGGAAGACCTTGATGAAATAGTGAGCTTCATATAAAACTTAAACTAGGGTTATTGTTTTGTTTTGTTGTTGTAAGTGTCCAAAATCTGCAATAGAACTGAAAATAAGCAAAGGACACATAATTATTGGGTGTGTTTGTTGAATTAATTTGAATCATTAGAAAAGAAGAAACATATGACATTACTGTAGTGTATATGGTCTTCTCAGCAAGTCCTAGGTGAAATATTGAGCTTCAGAAAAAAATTCAACTAAGGTTATTGCATTGTTGTTGTAAGTGTCCACAACCATGTCGTTGACATCTTTGTATAGATGTTCACTAAAAGCTATCAAATAAACGACGACACACCCAAGCAAAAACACATCGTTTTCAAAACTATTTTGTTTCATCTTTTGCATTTGTTCTGGTGCTAACCATTTCTGCATACCGGAACCTACACTTTTAAAGAGGTACACTTGTTGTTATAGATAATTAAGTGTTGTTTATAGATAATTCTTTTAAATGTCAACAAAGAAACAAAATTTGGATTTGTTTTTTTCAATTTTGGGCCACAATTATATTTTACACGCATATCATGGATAATTCAACGAACCATCGATTATTAAAATATAATAATAAAAATTTGAGTCTTTGTCGGCGGCGATCGTCAGGCGTAAATACCTCTAATATTATATTTTCCGGCAAGCTCAAGATCGAATTTTCTAGCCAATCCGACATCTATATTCCCGAAACTTCCATTCTCCTTCAAGTACCGACTGAGCAAACTACATCTCCGGGAAAAATTAGACTTCTCTGGCGCTTGTCCGGTCGACGTACTGTGATGAGATTACAACAACTCGAGATTCTTGTTTTTGTGTGGGTTTATACACGTTAAAGCGAAGATTACAACTTGCAAAATAAAATGTCTTGAGCTTTTTGCTCATGTGCTATTATAAATAACCCATTGAAGCCAATAGGTTTATGTGGCTTTAACCTCTCCCGAATAAATAAATAGACAATTAGGAAAACAAATAATAACGTGTTTTTTCTTTTTTTCTTTTTTTCGTTCTGAAGTGACAGTGACCCGTGTGCAATAAAGAAACTTTGTCACGAGTCTTGCTATTAGAACAGGTTTATTGGGGGGGCTTTCATGTGGGTTTCTTAGTAATAATTGGGTCCGAAATAAATCAAAAATAGAAAATCAGTTAAGAATCAATCCTTAATTAAGAAATTTAAGGATCAGTTCTTAGGGGAAACGTGGCAAACGTTGATTGGATAGAGGGTTGTGGGGAAAAAAACATGTGGAGTCCCATCTCTTTCCTCGATCGATCAAACATTTCAATTATGTTTTATAAAAAAAAATTTTTTTTTTTTTTTTTAAAAACCCCTTATAGGGTTTTACCATCGGAGATGATATTTCATAAGATTTTTAGAAAAAGTTTTTTAACTTAAATTTAATAATAAAATATTCACTAAGAACCCCTAATGGGTTTCTCCCACTAAACATGCTCTTACACCTAACATATATGCAAAATCGCTCAACCGTTGGGGTAACATCTGATGATTCAATGTCTTCCATTGTGGTGGTGAGTAAGATGATAATTTGATGATTTTTTTTGTTCTTATAAATTCTTGNAAGCTACGAAGACAAGCCATTTCTAGATGTGAACTTTGTTTTTTTCTAAGTAAAATCTAGACTATGTACTTGTGTAATCTGTTTCATGTACTTGTATGAATCGGTTATGAATCTGTTTCATGTATTAGCTTTGTCTGTTTCATGTTTAGCTTACATTTACTTATTATCATCTATATATGTTATATGAAAAATTAAGAGAACCTTTAAAACAATTCATTAGCAAAGAAACAAAAGAACAACACAAGTTCTTTAAAATAAATTCTCTTAAGAACAACAAGTTTACATATAAAAATAAATTCAACACAATTCATTAGCAAAGAAACAAAAGAACAACACAAGTTTACATCTAATTTTTTTTTTTTTTTTTTAAGAACCCTATGGGGTTCTACCATTGGACATACCAGAAAATGAGGGTCTCTTACCTAAGTTTCTTAACCCACTTTAATATTAAACAAATGGTTAAGAAACTCATTTGGGTTTGTGCAATAAGAGCATGTTCAATGCAGATCCGGAGGGGTATAAAAATTGGGTGTCTAAAGTATTATTTAATTGAGTTTTGTGTTTTAAGACACTTTCAGTTAGACCCTGTACATTGCAAACACCCAAACTTGGGTGTCTAAAAAAAATTATTTTATTTTATTAAAAACTTTATTAAACATAAAAAACATTTGAAACATAAAAAAGGTTAACAAAATTTGAAAGATAGATGACAAAAAAAAAATTTAAAACATAATTTTCCAAATCATAAACGGAAAAGGAACAGTGAGTTTTAATCTTGATGTTGTTGCTTTTGCCATATATGCTCAATCAAATCCTTCTTCAGATCTTCATGTTTCTTTTTATCACGAATTCGAGTTCGAGCGGCCAGCATTTGGGGGACATTTGTATGCATATGAGTAGAAAACGTTAAATCTACATGTGAACTTCCTTCTCCTTGTACGAACTCTGATACATCATACTGAGTGTATGCAGCTCGTTCGTTTTCTACTATCATGTTGTGGAGTATAACATAAGCTCTCATAATGTTTCCTATTTTTGTCTTATCCCAAAAAAGAGCTGGGTTTTTAACAATGGCAAACCGAGCTTGCAAAACGCCGAAAGCACGCTCGACATCTTTTCGGACACCTTCTTGACGTTCAGCAAATAAACATGCTTTTGGATCTTGTGGTAGTTGAATAGATTGGACAAAAGTTGCCCATTTTGGATAAATACCATCTGTTAGATAGTAAGCCAAATGGTACTCATTTCTGTTAACAGAGAAACGCACTTTTGGAGCTTTACCTTCAATTATATCATTGAAAACTGGTGAGCGGTCAAGAATATTAATATCGTTTAAGGTACCTGGACCGCCAAAAAATGCGTGCCATATCCACAGATCATAGGAAGCAATAGCCTCTAAAACAATTGTCGGTTTTCCATGTCCACGTGAATATTGCCCTTTCCAAGCGGTAGGGCAATTTTTCCACTCCCAATGCATACAATCAATACTTCCTATCATCCCGGGAAATCCCCGTGCCTCTCCGATATAAAGTAATCGTTGAAGATCATTTGGTGTGGGTCTTCTTAGGTATTCATCTCCGAACAAAGATATAATTCCTTCGACAAATTTGTTTAAGCATTGAAGAACAGTACTTGCACCGAGGCGGAGGTATTCGTCGACTTGGTCAGCCGCATAACCATATGCCAGGAGACGAATTGCGGCTGTACACTTTTGAAGTGGAGAGAGACCAAGCCTTCCAGTACCATCTTTCTTTTGTCGAAAGAATGAAAATTCATTTGAGAGTCGGTCGACGATATGCATGAACAATTGCTTGTTCATTCTAAAACGGCGTCGGAATAAATTAGGCGGGTAAGTTGGTTGGTCACTGAAATAGTCGTTCCATAACTGCACGTGTCCCTCTTCGTGATCTCTGTTGATATAGACTCGTTTTTTCTTGGGTTTGGTTGCTTCTTCAAGGTCATCAAATTCATTTAACAAATTATCGAATTCTTGTTCGATAAATTCATCAAGTTCTTCATCGAGTTGTCGTGAGAAGAAATCATTGGAAGATGATGCCATATTTGTGAAAAATCTTGTGGAAAAATACGATTTGGTCAGTGGAAAATATTTGGATAGGGTTTAGGGAAAGATATTTGGCCTTTGTAAAAGAAGAGAAAGCAATTTGAAGTTACAAATAATTCTTTGTTACAAAGAGATCTGGCTTTTGTAAAAGAAGAGAAAGCAAGAGAAAACAATTTGAAGAGAAAGAGATTTGGCTCGTATAAATAATGAAGTTACATATAATTCTTTGTTACAATGTGACAAAACTAAATGAAAAAAAAACAAATGAAAAAAAGAAAACAAGACTGCCGACACAAACAACACAAACAGTCTAACTTGTGAATGAAGAAAGAGAAAGCAATTTGAAGTTACAAATAATTCTTTGTTACAAAGAGATCTGGCTTTTGTAAAAGAAGAGAAAGCAAGAGAAAGCAAGAGAAAGCAATTTGAAGAGAAAGAGATTTGGCTCGTATAAATAATGAAGTTACATATAATTCTTTGTTACAATGTGACAAAACTAAATGGAAAAAAAACAAATGAAAAAAAGAAAACAAGACTGCCGACACAAACAACACAAACAGTCTAATTTGTGAAGGAAGAAGACAAGTACATGTGAAGCATGAAGACAACAACTTCTGCTGCTTGTTGTGTTTGTGACCTGCATGTGAACAAACACAAATTATTTCAACTTATCTGCTGCTTCCTTCACTTTCTTCTTCTGCCCACAGTCTTCTTAGCAACTGCTCCGGTGTTAGGTCTCTTTCAACCTCAGCATCATGTACAAGACAAAAAGTTGGGTAACCGTCGACCCGCACATAATCAGGAAAATGTGTTGCAAATATTAACCTATACAGAATCTGGTGATGAAAAATAGATATCATGTACCTCAGGAGCCATCCAGTAAGGGGTTCCAACCACTGAATGAGTGTTAACATCAGCTTCGTTTAGTTTAGTGGCAACTCCAAAGTCAGCAAGCTTAACAAGACCCTGAAGTATGAGACAGTCAAGTATCTATCTAAGGAAGAATAGCCCAGAAGAATCTTATGCATCCGAGAATACAACAGATCTTGAAACAAAAAAAAAAATTAATGAAGACATGGCTGAGAATAACGAACAAAATACATAAGGTACAGAAAAACACACCTCCTTTGTCGTCAAAATATTTGCACCCTTGATATCACGGTGTATGACACCCTGCTCATGCAGATATACTAAACCTTCCAAGACCTGTATTCACTAGTGAGTACACAATGCATAAAGAAACTTAGGTCAACTAGAAAGATAAATACAGACCTGAGCAATGTAAACAGCCACCAACGATTCTGGGAAAGGTCCAAATTTATTTGGTTTAATAATGTTTGCAAGAGAGCCATTCTCAACGTACCTGCAAACACATTATTGAACTTGAGTTTCTAGATGCATATGCATACCAGTCCTAGGCAGACAAGGATCAATGAAAAGAGACAGATTTCAGAAACACAACTTCCAATTTCAGAAAGAAAAACATAATTTAAACAAACAACCTAATTCATTCATTTCATACAATAGTTAAGGAAGTACATTAACTGATTTAATACATGAGGTTATACATACTTTCATACAATAGTTCATAGAAGAGTACACAGAAGGTTTCATACAAGAGTTCAAATTAGCATAAATCAAGGTTTTGACAACATGTCAGTTATGAGCTTGTTCTTCAGAGCTATTTCTAAGTCTGACAGTTGATCAGTTCTGGCAAAAAGACACTCTAACATGTTAGTTTCACTCTGCTTTGCTTTGATGGCTGCATCCTTTTGTTTAATCTCCCATACGGTTTTAATGGTCTCAAGCTTTTTGGCCTGTTCTAGTTCAATGACTGTGTTGGTCAGTGACCTTTTCAGTTTGCCCTTTGCTGCTTTAACACCGGGAGGTCTAACCTCAACCGATTGTCCAACACCATCCTCTACATTGTTCACAGATTGTGAACTATCAGATTGGGCACCACCATCTGATGTCTTCCTTCTTTTTGAACTGCCACCACCTACACCTTTACTACTACTGATTTGACACCACTTCTGCTCATTCTTCAGCTCCTCCCATGCATGCTCAAGCATGAATTTGACCTTGTAGTCTGAAAAGAATATTTCATGAGCCAGCTTTAAATAATCTTTCGGACCAAAGCCACTTTTGGGAGGAGAGGTTGCAGCCCCATAGGCTCCACAAAACTTGGAGACTTGATCATTGATCTTCCTCCACCTCTGCTTACAGTGATTGGACTCCCTCTTCTCATCAGCTGGAATGGTAGGACTAGCATTGTACGAAGCTGCTATGCGATTCCAAAAGGCACTAGTCTTTTGCTCATTTGAAACTATACTGTCCTTGCTGGTGTTTAACCAGGAACTGATCAGGACAAGATCTTCTGATTTACTCCATCTCTTTCTCTCTTTACGATCCTCTTGATCATCACCACCTGGATCATCAGCTGGCTCACTACTAAAAAGTGGAATGTCTGATGATCTAACAGGTGTAGGTTGGGAAAAAGAAAATAGATTGCTTTCAGGATATTAGCTATCTTGTTGACTATTTAAAAGGTCCATAAAATTGGAGCTTTGACTATATGGATTAGGAGAATCCATAACCTAGGTCTGAGAGTTAAGAAATAGAAGAGGAGACAGAAGAAGGATACTGGTTTTAGAGAAGGAATCAAACAGAAGAGGTTGAAGAAAGATGAGAAGTGAATTTTTGTGTTTCCGGATGTATATTTATTATATAGGAAGAGGTTGAAGATGTTTAATGTGTTTAACCACTCAACATGAATTTTTTAATCTGTATTTGTGTAAAGCCATTTTCATCTGTATTTTTAACCATTCAATGACATGTGTACTCTTTAACCTAATCTCTAACTTACCATTAAACACAATCAAGCATCAGAAGTTTTTTTTTAGCATTGATCACAATTTAAATCAGAAGTTTTTTTTTAGCATTGATCACAATTTCCATCACACATACATACATTTAATGTGATGTAGACTGTGATCTACCACTAAACATGCATTTATTATCAGTTATCAGAATTTCTGATTTAGTTTCTATCAAATGAAATGAAATCAGAAATGAAATGCAATTCGGATTAGAGGAAATCAGAAATGAAGTGATTGTCTCCACACAGATTATCATATATAGCACAAGTCAAGGGAAATGAAAATTTCCATTTTAGGAATAGCAGGTGATCAGAATAGTATTGGCTACAACGAGTTACCTGAGACATGATTCCAAAGGGTGTTCTCTAAGTGTCCATCACACGCCCTTTACCACCAAAACCCCCTTCTAAACCTGCCTCGCCAATACAGATCGAGACTCATCAAGCGGGTCTATGATCTTGTACAAAACAGTGAATTGCCTAAGCTAATCTGACAAGGATTATCAACAAACTTAAGATCCGTCAAATTTAGTCGATCGGTATCTTAATCTCGCGTCAAATATACGAAATTCAAGCAATAAGCTAAAAAAAAAAACAGATCTACAACAAAAATTGATAAAACTCAAAATCCCAATCGCGGATCAAGCATAAAAAGGGTTAGAATTGGAGAACTTACGAAGCAATCGTCATCAATGGTGAAGATATACTTCTTCTTAGACACCATGTAGCCAGAGCACCGACAAGCGGAGTCCTTGAACGAAATGCAAGAAGCTTTCGGTCCGAGGATTCGGTTGATGTCGTTCCTGTTGTAGAGCTCGTAATCGTAACCTTCAGGAACATGAATCTTCTTCGACGGATCTCCGTCCTGGACGATGATCAGATGGTAAGGCTGAAGAAAAGGCCTCCACGTCTCGAGGAAATCGAGGTTTCGGATAGTCGGGATCACGATGTCGAGCTCATCTTTCAGCAACGGCGTCGGATTCACCGCGAGGCCAACGGTGTTCGCCGGCTCAACCATGATTCAAGGAGAGAGAGATGAGATCGGATCTCGTCGGTTGATTTCGGAGAAAACAAAGATAGAAAGAAAGAGAGAAAAAGAAGAAACTCTTTTGCGATTTTTTTTTCCCTTTCCCCTTCTTTTTTTTTCCTTCCACCAATCAGAAATAACCACATCACCAGGTCTTAAGTCAAAAATCAGATCCAATTTTAGACCCCAAAAACACATTTTAGACACCCAAAACATGATTTAAAATCTAAATTAATCTTTGGACACTCTTGCAAGATCCCTCAAGATCTGCATTGAACATGGTCTAATGGGTTTCTCCCACTAAACATGCTCTTACACCTGACATATATGCAAAATCGCTCAACCGTTGGGGTAACATCTGATGATTCAATGTCTTCCATTGTGGTGGTGAGTAAGATGATAATTTGATGATTTTTTTTGTTCTTATAAATTCTTGTTACCTTAACGGTTTTTTCTTATAATTTCATGATAACATTTCCTTGGCAATTTTTTTTTTGTTCGTCAACATATTTTAGGCTATTAATTTACAGTATATATCTACGGCAGAAATGCCATCAAACTCTAGATAAGGAATGCATTATCTTCGAGGGGAAAAAAAAACATAAAAGTTTAAGAAATTATTTGTCTTATCACGAGGCATGAAATTACAAAACAAATAAATTATTAATTCGTTAGTTCGAAACCAAACAAATGTTCGTTAAAACAAAATTTGATGTTCGTTACAATTTGTAGCACGTTTTCCTTACGCATGCCTTGAAATTTAGAATTGAATTTGTGGGACCCGTTGACAGTAGAACTTGATATTTAGCGACGAATCGTAGCTATGTTTTGAAAGAAATACACATCCACACACACGCGAACTTGGATTTTGAGGAAGAAAAATCTCTCTGATCAAGGTTTTCTACAGAGAGATTGTTCGCAAGGAGGCATTGTTCGTCCAAATGTTACGAATTAATCAGCGTCAACACCATCCCATTACAATGGTTGCAAGTCAAGCTTTTATTCATCATAACTTGCCAATAACCGAGTACAACAATGGCAACGTGTTAAATGGATGGATAAAATGGTGAAGCTGATGATCACAACTCTTTCTTATCTCGGTGAGGACTCAGTTTTCGATAAGACGATAATAAACAATTTGTAGTTTTACAGAAGAAGAAAGGTAAGTGGATATCAGTTTCCATAGTCATGGATCAAAGGGGTTATCATGTTTCCCCGCAGCAATGCGAGGATAAGTTCAACGATCTTAATAAACGGTACAAGAAGCTTAATGAGATGCTTGGTCGAGAAACTTCTTGTGAGGTTGTTGAGAATCATGCACTCTTGGATAGGATTGATTACTTGAACGAGAAAGAGAAAGACGATGTTAGGAAAATCATGAGCTCCAAACATCTTTTCTACCAAGAGATGTGCTCGTATCATAACGGAAACAGGTTGCATTTGCCTCATGACCCTGCATTACAGCGATCCCTTCACTTGACGCTCCGAAACCGTCATGATCATGATCATGATGAACACCAAAAGGAAGATCTTGATGATCACTGTGAGGAACACCATATGTCTCATATGGATTGTAGGGGAATCCATTTAAGTGGTCCCTTGAAGAGATTAAGACGAAGCCAGAGCCGTGAAGATTTTGTTCCTCGGAATCATATGAATTCTCAAGAGTGCAATAAGGGCTATTTCCCTCACTTGCCTCTTTCCCAAGCTGATGTGAGTCGACGAATGTCAGTAGACAGTGGGAAAGCTGCTAGCTCACGGAAGCAGTGGACTGAGTCTAAGTCCTTCAAGTTAGAAGGACGCAAGCTTCAGATTCAAGCTGAGTTGATGGAATTGGAGAGACAACGAATCAAGTGGGAGACGTTTAGTAAGAAATGGAACCAAAAGCTCGAAAAAACGAGGATGGAAAACGATTGGATGAAACTTGAGAATGAAAGGATGGCATTGAAAATTGAAACGAGTAGAATTGGGTGCTAAATTATGAGGTTTTGGGCATTAAACTTTCTTGATCTTAATTATTATATGGCTTCAACCATAAGGATCAAATCATTTAATCTTGCTTTTGTTGATCAAAATATTGATCAAGACCAATGTGGTTGCATTGAGAAGTGGTAACAATAATCGGTATATGTAAACTCTGCATTATGCATTATTTAGTTCAAATAGCAAATAATTGAAATTTGCACACACAAAAAAAGGGCTAATTGAAGTTTGAAGTAGAGATTTTTTCTGATGTTATCTATTTCCATATATAGAAAGAGGTTCTATATGCTTGGTTATGTCCTGTAAGCATCAGTGAGTCAGTGAAAGGGACAAGAACAGAGAGTAACTTGTCAAAACGACGACTGCTCTAAATTAGCTTTCTTCTTTGGGGAATTGATTCTATCTAACACGAGGAGGCCATGAGCTTTTAGGTGATTGAAGAATCTTTTTGAATCTGCCTTTTAGTTTCAGGGAAAGAAAACAAAACAAACGAAAGATGGTAAAATTGTTTTTGTCTTTGGAAAATCTCAATTTACCGGCTATCAATTTTATAGAGTAGAGTTTCATAGAACTCTCTACAAATAAATAAAGGAAAATACAAATCGAAACAGAAAAAAACTACAAGCTTGGCCCAACAAATTGTAGTTTTGGGCTAGTAAGAAAAAATTAGGCCATGACATGCATTATGCCATATGACAATGTTATACAAAATTGGAGAGGGAAGAAAAGTGAAATATGAAATGCATGATCGAAATTCTCAAAAAGAAAGGCAAAAAGAAGAATGTGAAGTGGCCTTTGTGTTTTCCCTCTTTTCACCTCTTCTGCCCTTTCCTTATTCACAAGAGCCTCTCCTCTCTTTTTTATCTTTCAATTTGTTTTGCCTTTTTTTCTTTTCATTCCCCTTTCCCATATTATCATTACAAAAAGGAAGGGTTCTTAAGTAACAAACCACGTAATCAAAATGGCCTGAATGTTATATCGAATTTGAATTTAGAATTTGTTGATTAACATTTTGACAGTGTTTGCTTAACTTGTACCTTTAAAAAAAAACAAGTTTTTACTTGACGCTGACTACTTTAAAGCTCATGTTACATCACCTGATTATTATTTTTATTTTTTGTTTTGTTAAAATAAAATGGGGTATCTAACTTTTTGAAAATCAAATATGGGAAATAAAACTAGGAAATTTAAGTAGAGAAAAAGGTGAGCTGGAGACAGATAAACTGAGAGGTAAAAACCACATGGGAAGATCAAAGTGGCGTAGATAACTCATATAACCCACATGCATCCCCTTCCCATGTGATCTTCTATATTTCCGTTTCTACCCCTTATTTTCCTCTTCTTTCCTTTTATTACCCCAATTCCTTTTACACCCCCCCCCCCCCCTAGCCTCACCTTTACTATTACCAATTCACATCTACACATATCACCATTACTATACATATACTCTATGATTCAATATTCATCTTTAATTTGATCTCACTTTATTTCTTCCGTCCTAGTTTCACAGAGGTTGAAAATAACAAGGTTGTTTTTTTATTTTTATTTTTTATGTATATGTCTCTTAATTTATATATGGATCTACCAAATAATCCCAAGATTTACCCTTTTGAAGTTCTTAATGAATCCTTGATGTGGACCCACACTCGTATCAACCTTTTTCTCACTTCTTTAAACTTTCTTTAACATTTACACCCAGAAAATAAACTTTCTTAACATTTACACCCAAAAAAAAAACCTTTTCTCACTTGTTGAAACTTTATAATCGTTTAATATTTTAGAGCAATCTCTACTCTAACTTAATAATTGCTAGCCTTACACTCGTATAATTTTTAATCTTTTGGCAGCAGAATCTATTTTTTTTATTATATTCTTTAAACTATACAAATATATTTTTATTCTCCGGGTGATTTATGAATCCTCAAGTAATGCTTCCATTTTTAAATTAGATTAGTCTGTTATGTACAAATTATTATATACATTTTGCTCCATGATATTTAGGTAGACCATATAATAATTATATATAGACTGATGTAGACATGTTAATCATCCCCATGAGTCCTTAACCAATCCATTCCCCATTCACATTCACATTCACATTCACATTCACATTGTATCTACGTTTCGTGGTAACTATTCATTAAGCAAGGAAAACCATAGAAATTCCGATTTTAATTCAACTTAGAATTTCGTCGGTTGTATAAACCCAAAAGAACCGCACCTAAACCGTATAATACATAATCATAGTTGATAGAAGAATCGTTGATCAAAAAAAAAAGTTGATAGAAGAACCATAAAAAGGGATTAATATAAAAGGGAGAATACAGATTACGCCAGCGAAACAACCTCACAAGAATCGAAAATCCGCCGTTCTATATCTCATGCTATGAATTTTTTTTTTTTTTTTTTTTAACTCGTCATACCATATATATATCAGAATCATACATTAAAAAAATCTCAAAAAGAACACTTTAAAAAAATTAATTCATCATCTAAATTATTTTAAATTAATACCATTAATATTTATAAACAATTCTACCAACTATGTCTTGTATGGATGAACACGGATCAAATATCCTGAAATTTCAGAAAATCCAGATCCGAATCTGAAAACTATCATCCGGATTTGGATCCGCCAATACCGTGAATATCCAGATCAGCTAAAATAGCTAAAAATATTTAAAATAATATTATTAAATAATAAAAAGAAAGAAATAAATTAAATTTCTTAAATAAAAGATAAAATTAAATAGAAAGGGTTATATAAAAATTATTGAATTGATTTTTAAAACATATTTTTAATGGATATTCAAAACAATACTATAATTTTTATAAACAAATTTTACTTTTGTGATATTTTAAGATATTTGTTTTATACGAATCTTATTATATAAAGTGATGTGTCAATCGATCAGATTTTTACATGTGTAAAATGATTTTCTAATTAAATTTTGTCACATAATATTAATAATAATAAAAAAAT